>LPNX010456856.1:109131-169466 GCA_001517045.1 Pseudotsuga menziesii | reverse complement strand
TATCACCTTATTTTATTAGAGAAGCCATAACCTTGCAATCTAAATGTTAGACAAATTGCATCTTGAGGATTCAATCTTTTCCATTTGACTTTTTTTTCATCCTCCTATATATGTGATTAAGTTTCATTTTTTTCACTTGACATTTAATTTGTATATACTTTGACACCCAATTCATAGTTTTTATGTTATGTTTCCTATGGGATAATGTGTGTTTGTTATTCAATCCCATTCTAAAATGTTTCTTGAGAAATGATGGCAATATACTCCTTGAAACTACTAAACTTTACTTCATAGGTCTACCTTAAAGGATAGTGGATGTGTAAATGACAATAAAAAACAACTCACAAAGCTCCATGTTTTCCCTACTTCAAAATCATTGAATATGGAAGTTGTCTAACCAGTTATATACATCCAGGCCATAATGGGATTATTTTTATTTGTGAGTGGGCCCCTCCACCCTTTGTATCTCATATTCAAAACTAATAATGAAACTCATATAAATTTAATGGAAAATTACAAGAATCAATTGTGGCTTTCCATCTTATCATTTATATTTTTATCTAATGTATCACCTCCCAAGTGTTAGTTTTTGTAAGGAAATAATTTTAATAGATGTTATGGCCTGACATTACCATAGGAGTGCTAACACAACATATCAAGATGTCTATCATTCTCTAAGAGCTCTTACTCACCAAAGGAAATAGGAAGATTATAATTTTCAAGTACAAGTTTTTGAAAAACAAATACCCCCATTAGATGAGATATATAGAATATATTTCTAACTCCATGAGAATAAGGGATCTTGCCAACTTAATGAAAAGAAGGTACATCCTAGTTACACTAAACTTGGAATATGTTTTTTTAATAATTAGAGTATAATGAAGATAGAATGAAGTTGGATGTTGAAGCATGGATCTAGATTATCATGATGAGTTAGAAGGATCAACATAAATAAAAAAAATAATTATCTAATACACTTTAAAATTTTATCAGGTATGTATTTCATTCTCTTATGTATGTATTCCAACAAAACGGATTCATCTATTTATTTGTCATTATTGAAAAAGTGTTTTGAGACAGTAGGTTGCAAACATTTATTTGGGTTTGATATTTAATTTTCCTGTATCAAATAATGGATGGATAATAATAGTGGTGAAATGATTTAATTATATTTAGGCTTCGTCATATCATGTTGACTAATAATAAGGTGTTGGAGTAGGGTCCTGCAGCTACAGGAAAAGCTGCTGTTTTGGAACGAGTAAGTCAAAGGTAACAGTACCTGAGCGGCCAAGAGGAGAAAGCTCAACCACTGCACTTAAGGAAGCAGCGAAGACAGGAGGGCTCAGCTACCCTCGTAAAGGAAAAGGAGCAACGAGGCCGAGGTATTGAAGCTGAAGGACAGAAAAGGAAGTGGCGCCAGTACCCATGGTCAGCGCCGGGAAGTGTGGAAGATTGCAGGAAGCTGTGGTGTGACGGAAAGCGACAGTTCGAGTACAGATAGACCGACTATCATAGTTAGGGTTTTTAGGTTACTGTTGGGAGAGGCCCACAGTGTTGTAATGGTGAGACCTTCGGGCCGCCTATAAAGGGATATATTTTGTATTGTAAAAGGTTAGCTATTCAGCTAGTCAGACAATCTGTTAGCTATTTAGGCATTTAGCTAGTCAGTCGATGATCTGTTAGCTCATAGATCTTTTGCATTATAGAAGACCCGAGCTCTGGTTCTGTTATTTAGTCTGTAGTATCTTACTGTAACCAGTAGCTGACTCCTAGAGTATGTATGTAACAATCCACAAGGATTGAGAGAGAGAGAGAGAGGAAGAGTATATTGTAAGAGAAGCAATATAAGAAGAGAAGAGATCTAAGAGAGAAGGGATCCTAGCGGTGTGCATGGAGTTACCCAGAAGATCTTAGTTGCATATGAGGTTGCAGTGGAACTGTGTTTACTCTCCTAAGTTATAATATATAAACCAGTTCCCGTGGACGTAGATTCTACCCTGGAAGTGAACCACGTAAAATCAGTGTGTTATATGATTATTTCATGTGATTGTGCTTTACTTAGTTGCTATATGTTATCTGTTACATGAATTCCATATATCAATTAGTAAATGTCTGTATGTTCTCATTCAGTTACAGCATTATAGAAATTTAAAGGCGAGTTTAAATGTATCAAGTGTCTGCTATGAGTTTATCAGTGCTTGTTTCACCCAGTAATAGTCACTATGTTAAGCGTTCCAGTATACTTATTCAGTAAGTTAAGTATAGCGATGTGAGTGTGTTGAACCGTGAAGTTCATGTAAGCTTTTTTAACACCCTGTTGGAGGTTAGCTGAGCTATTCCTCCAAGTGGGAAACCCTTTGGGCCTAGAGAGTCACATTGGGCCGTACTATAGGAGATATCGCATTGACAGAAGGCGATATCGCACCGACAGAGGAGCTACGGTGTGAGATATCGTAGATAGTGAGAAACATGGAAGGGAGAGTTTGTGCATCGTCATAGTCGCTGCGATGCGATAGGAGTCATCCCCCTGTCAAAGTCCGCGAGGAAGGGAGAACTGTGACTCATAGAAATATCTCGCTGGTTAAGAAGAGCTGCGAGACACCAGGATGCTACAGAACCTGGTTAAGGACACTTGAGTCTTTAGCCAACCCATCTAAGATAACTTTGGGTGATACTTCAGGCCGCTCTGCGGTCTGTTGTCGAAAGGGCCAGTGAGTGGTGTTGTTGGTACATTATAAGTAAACCCGGGTCTGCCCATAGTAACCAACATAAGGACTGGTATATAGTTGGTGTCTTGATCAATGAGACAAGGAAATCATCATAACTTGTGACAAAAGGTGTCTAGCTTGTTTTGTAGCGACGAGTAAAGAATGTATCGGTATTCTAATAAAAGAGGTATATAAACTTGAAACAAAACACATGAGAATATTGGATGAAGATAAAATCAAAATAATTGGAAGAGGACGATTTTCTTGTGTGCTTGGATTGCTTTGAGGATTATGTTATGTGCTTAGATTCCTTTAAACTGAATCAAATACCTATCCATATTCCATGTGTCCATAAGTTTCACTCATATTGCATGCTTATGTGGTTGAATACCAATCAAGATTTCTCATATTGTAGGGGAAAAGTTTCACTTTAACCAATTTTCATGAGGACCTTTTAGAATATCAAATATTTCAGTACACCATATCAAGAGCACATGTTTTAAGTATCCAAGAGTTCGTCAACTGAATGTGGGAGTAGCCAAGAGTTCATGAACTACATGTCTTCATAATATAAATTGAGTTTGTTTATAACAGTTGGATCCCTTCATTAATATATGTGCACATACATCAAAGAGGAAAATGTTTTGTCAATCTGATAGTGAAATAGTGGGAATCGATTCATGTAACCTTGTGAAAATTCCCTTCCCTATTTCACTTATAATTTTGTTGTGGTAGCTAGAAACAAGTAGCTATTCTTATGGACGTGTTACCTTGGAATTGTTTAGTTTCAATTATTTATAATGTACAAATCCACATATTGTATAAATACGGAAGATTCTATATTGTGATCAATTAGGACTTATAATATTACAATCATTCATATAATGATTGCAATAAAGAGGTTTATAAAATACTTATAAACTCTTAGTATTTTGAAAAAGTGTTTGAGATTGCAAATTTTAAACATTTATTTGTCCTTGATCATTATTTGTCTATATCAAATAACAAATTTATACTAATAGTGGTAAAATATTTTCATTATATTTAGGCTTCGTCATTCATGCTAACTAATAATAGGGATCATATAATATTGGTGTCTTGATCAATGAATCGAGGCAACCATCAGACTTTGTTAGAGGTGTCTATACTGCTTATGTAGTGTGTAGCCTACTTATGTAGTGATGAGTACATAATAAAAATGTTAATTGTGTTTATTCCGTTGCTAACTTCATGCACATTTAATATTCAAGAGACAATTTGTGATATCTTGAAAGGGATAAATTTAAATTTGACCCTTCCTTGGTCTTTCATACAAAAGAGGTACTTGATTTGTGATGGTACTTAGAGTACAATGATAGGTCTACACCATGGGAAAACTTTAGTCCATGTATTTTTTGGGGTTTTTTTTCTCAAAACACCATTGCGATTTTAGTTTCTCGTTTTCAACCATTTCACCCTCCAACAACAAGCTATCGACGTATTATTGCACCTTTTAGGGGCAATTGTCAGTTTTAATAATTCTTAAAAAAATATTTAATTATGTCATTTATTTATTAATATATATGATCTAATTAAGGGAAAATATAATCCAATATAGTCCTTCAAGATTATCACATTGTGACTTTATCTTTCATGAAGTTTCTAATGTGACATAATCATTTACGAGCGTAAAAGTTTAGCATAAGTGAATCTTGATGATCACTGCAATATGACATATTTATTTAAGAACATCCCAACCAACACAACCCTTGGGGGTTGTAACAATCAAACATTATCGTTCTGAAATGTTTCAATGGAACACATTGATTCATGAATATAGTGATTCAACATAAGCCAACAAAGCTCAATATCACAATGCGGAATAATAATGATATCAATTTCATAATTTTACAATTTGATATAATATCATCTCATCTCCCATAATGCCTCCTATTTATGTTAGAATGTTACATAATTTTGAATTCCCATTATCAACCATTTTTAACAAACCGCAACATTGTCAACCATGATTAATTCAATAAGATTTTATAAAGATGAATGTCAAAATGCTCAACATAACCATGTATCTACATCACAATCCAAGACAACACATGGAACTTTGTTACGAGACATAACCGTTGTTGAAAATCATAATGAAAAGTAATAATTCACAAGTATATCAATTTGATATATTAAACTAAGATGAATGATCCATGAGCCAATAATTGATGATTGCCAATAATTGATGATTGCCGCAATATATTATAACCCTTGTAGAAGGTTGCATTGCAACATAACAATTGAGGACCACAACAATTTGAAATCAGACAACCTCTTAATGTCATAATGTGATATTTTTTTCAATTCAACTTCTTCATGTCGCAAGAGGACATAATTTTCATTTAAACCTATTTACAAAACTCAATGATATTCAACCACGTTGAACGATAGTAAACATTATTGAACCATAGCCAACCATAATTTTGAATTCAACGTATTTCCGTAGTCAATATCATTCAACCATTTTCAACATGGTCAACCATATTTATTCATGCTCAGACATATTTAAACTATGACCAACCATACCCAACCATACTAATCCATCATTAACAAAATTCAACGATGATCAAATAAAATCATTGATAGTCGACCATGCTCATCCAAACTCAACCATGTTTACACATGGTTTAACTATAGTCAAACATCATCAACCATAATTATCTATAATTAAGAACCGTAAAAAATATTCACACATAGTTTTCCATAGTTAAACATGGTGTACCATAGCTAACCATTGGTAAACAACTTAATTAAAACTCAACCATAGTTAACCACACCAAACATTATAAACATGGTCAACCATGATTACCAATGGTTAAACAAAGTCAAACATAGTCAAACAAATTATATTATGGTAAACCACATTCAAACAATACTTTAACATGGCCAACCATCATCAAGCATCGTGAAACCATACTCAATGAAGGTCACTCATAGTCAACAATGATCACCCATAGTCAACAATGGTCATACTTGGCTAACCATAGTCAAACATAACCAATGTTGAAAAACATTATCCAACCATGGTCAACAAATGTTAAACATAGCCAACCACATTGTTTACCATGGTAAAGAAAACATAGACATATACACCTTTTATCAAACAAGGTCAACTATAATCATGCATAGTCATTTAGAATCAACCAATGTATATCCTGTAAACCATAGTTATTAGTTTAAAATTTTGACATTTATATATATATATATTTTTTAATAATATTATATTTTTAATATTTATATAAACAATAATTAATATTAATACTATTAATAATATAAATATATTTTTAAATATTATTTATTATATAAATATTTATAATAATTATTGAATATATAATACTGATTAAAATATTCAACTATAGTGAATATAGTCAACAAAATTCAACTATGGTCAGCAATGCTGAACAATGTTGAAACATGGTCAACCTAGTTAAGCAATGGTCAAACACAGTACTTTCAATCGTGACCATGCTCATCCACATTATTAACTATGTTTATGATTCTAAATTATAGACATTTATATATTTATTTTTATCATATCAATTTATTTATAATATTAAACTACATATTATTATTTATAGAACCAATAATATAACTATATATATTGGACGCTTATTATTAGTATATACATATAATTATATTTATTTATGGATTTTAATATATTTTTAATTGTAATAGTTTTATTTCTCTAAATGTAGATATATTAATTAATAATATGGTTGACATAATAATTTTTTAGGGTTAAGTAACAATAATTAAATAAAGTATGGAATAGACAAAATGCCTACAATGCAATATTCGTGATATATGTAGAAATAAAAATCAAGAAAATCTATTTTTTAACCTACAAAGTTTATTTAGAATCTACATATAGTGATCTATAAGTGTGATAAGTTTCATTGGTAATGAATATGTAGATAATATTTAAAAAGGTGGTTGAAAATCAAGAAGGGGGAAGTGGAAAAATGGATGCGTTTGTGTTTATGCATTGTGAACGACAAGTTTTGACAATGTGAAGCTAAAAACAAAGAAGCCAATGCATCCATCATGTAGAGAAAAAGAGGAAGTCTTACCATTTTTTTTTAGGATTATTCATGTGTTAATAATGGTTTTGAACTTTCCAAATATCCTCTTTCACTTATCATTAGTGATACAGGAGAAACATAAGTCATTTTGAAGATGTAAGGATAAAGACACTAGTAATTGCAACATAAGCATGAAAAACTTGTTTGAGTGGATATGGACTTCAAAGGAATATGGATTATGGATGCCTAATAAGCAATGAAAGGTTCAACGCGGATACCACTTGATAGGATGTTTCAACTATACTTCGGTGTATTTGGGATGGGAGTTGCAATAGTTGTTGTAAAGCACATTGTTGTGGATGTCGATCCTTGGCTACATATCATGTGGAGACTTTTTTAAACTCTAGATAATGTGGAAAAATACGTGCTTACGAAACTCTAAAGTGACTATTGTGGAACCATAATAGGAGAAATCATAGACTAACTGTAGAGATGTAGAGTGATGTGTAACTATGAAGGAAAAAGTGATTAATCCTGTGGTTAAGATGAGGACAAGGGACATGAGAGATAGAATGAGCCATTGGAGGTTGAGTAGGGAAAGCTACAACCCAATGGCTAGGGAAATTATAATGGTGGGTTTCTTCAAGACAAATATGAATAATCTGCTCCATAAATTGAAGTTGAAAATGAAGCGTCATACCACCTAAGAAGATGAATATGAGTAGTCTATTGTAGAAGAATAAATATAATATTTCCAAAGGAGAAACATCATTATTGGAGAAATACTCAAGAGAGGGATTTGGGAGAGGATTGAAGAGGTGGAGTGCTTGAAGAGGCTACATGTCTCACGTCCTAAAATTAAGTGGATACAAAATTGTTCTAGTAATCATAGAAACTATAAATCTCTGATTACCCAAGTGCTAAAGAAAGTGGAGTTCTGAGAGTCAACTAAGGTTTGTTGATATGTAACCAATGTAATGTATTTTACCAATAATAATATGAATATATTGATGTTGCATATATGTTTGTGTGGATGGATGTTGTTCTGTAGTGTTGTTGTAGTTATCTTGGACATTGCTCTATATTTTATCACCATGAATAAATGAGAGGCTGTCTGTAGACCTAAATGTAGGGTTGTTCTATTGCTTCCCTTTATTTGGATATAGTTAATAAGTGTAGTGGATGTGCACCTTATGTAGTTGTAGATTCCCTAGTTTTCTTCCACATTGTATATTTTTTGACGGTCCATGTAACCCAACCTTGTATATAAGTTTTGATCCATTGTAAAATTAATATGATGGGAAGTAGTGGGGTATATTGTACTCTATCAAGTCATATTAGTGTGAGTAGAATCTTGAGGTTTGGAAAAAATCTAGCAAATGAATGGAGTTTGGTAGAATTATTTCCAATAGAAGAGATGGAATGTTGTGAGATAATAGTGAAAGAGGAAGGGGGAATTGCAGATAATTCCAAATAGGGTGGTTTGTTGGATAGAGTTATATGAGAAGGTGGGTAAAGAATGGATCCAGTAGTCAATTTGGGTAGATGTTGTAAGAGGAGATACAAATCCAATCTCAAACGGTGTTTGGTAGAGGTGTTGACAAATGCAAGGTTGTTGAATATGAAAGTGGAGGTTGCAAATATGTTATAGTGGATATCATAGTAGAATAACACATGTGGAATTTTGAAGTGAAAGACAGTGTATGTTTTGTGGAACATTCCACCATGACAATCATAGGAATTGATGTGGTGAGAGGAAGAACCGAAAGTGGCAATGTTGATTTAATCGTAGTGTAAGATGTTGCAAGGATTATGCAAAAGATGACGAGGAGGAGGAATGCCTTCAAACTGGCTGAATGGAGGGGAATTTTCGCAAATGAATGATACAAAAGAGTGAAGACTATCAAGAGGAAGATGTACAATGACACACAATGAAGACAAGGGAATATAGCTAGCCAAGTGATTCAACCACTAGCTCCTAGAAGTTTAGCAGGTGCTTCTGGTGGTATGGTCACTAGGATTCCTAGTGTACCTATACTTCCTACTTCCTTCGCACACACTGCCCAGAGTGGTCTTATACAATCCTCAGCTTTTGTCCAAGGTTTTCCTTGGAATGGGGGGCACATTCCCCCATTCACTCCATACGTAGGCCCAACACCCTCATATGTAGGGGTGCAGTTTGGAAACCCTAATCCTTATGGTGAAGGTTTTCAAACTTTAGTTTCATATCCGTTCATGAGCTCTCCTTTTTCGCTTTTCAGTGGATGGATACCTACTCTTGTATTCCAAATCCCAACTTTCACTGGGGCAACTAGAACCTCTTATACTGCACCACACATAAACAATATGCTTTCTTATGGATGGAATCCATTAAAAAGAATCCCACCTAGTTCATAACCGGCAGCAGGGAGCAACCCCACCTTCACATATGGGAATATGGGGGAAAGTCTCTCTAATTCCAAAACTGGTACTTTTAGTGCTCCAATTAGACCCAACCTTCCTTTCCTGGCAACGTTAAACTTTCCAAATTTTTCAAAACTGATGAATGACCCAGTGAGACATGACCCCTCCTAGCCACTCGTCCCTACCAAGCTACCCTCAGATATCCCAAAATTTGAAGGCAAAGTTGGTGATGATCCTAGAGCTCATGCCACCACTTTCCATTTATGGTGCTCTTCCAACTCACTGAAGGAGGATTCATTTCGGTTGAGGTTGTTCCAAAGAGATTTAACTGCACTATAGCAAAATGTTACATTGAATTTCCTTCTGTTGCGTTTAATAGTTTTTGGGACTTGGATAATGCATTCCTTAGTCACTTCCAGCTTCTTGTCCATTATGATTTTGGGACAGACTTGTTATCTTCCTTCTGGCAGGACAAGGCCACTCATATTTTGGATGACATCCAAGAGTGGAGAAGATGGAAGAGCCTTATCAAAGCCACTATTCCTCCCAAGTTCTTATTAGAATGGTTCCTTAAATACCTATTGCCATATATATCTAAGAATGTATCTCCTTCGGGAGTGACGAATGAGGAAGAAGCTATCCTCAGGGACCAACAACTAGATTTGATATATTATTAGTCTAGGATCTTATATGAGATTATCCCTGAGGCATCAAGGCCAATGCACAATGTAGAGAAACCTAAGCCTGGACCCCATGCCGATGGTGTGGTTGGTTCTGTGAATTCTCCCATTGTGGAATCTTTGGCTAAACAGCTCCATCAGCTATCTGTCAAACATTCTACGGTGGAAGCAGCAAAGGATGCCCCCTCACCCAAAAATGCAAATATTTTTGTACAAACCTCTCAGAAGGGAAATCAACAGCCTGGTGGGAAAAAGAAGAGAGGAAAAAAGGGTGAAGGAAACCAAAACAAGAAAAAACCCACAAACAATGCTGATGGGGGTAAGAAAGAAAAAAAGAAGGTGAAATTTCCATGTAAGTTGTGCCATGAATATCACCTGACCCACTGTGTCCCCTTATGGAACAAGCTCATAAGCTATTAAAAGGCCAACAATCGATTGTCGTGAAGGATCCTTTTCCCCAAGGGCAGAATTCTGCTTCAGCTTCAAATGTAGTAGGGGGCACCCCAAATGCTCCTGACCCCAATTATATCAACATGGTTCGATCCGAGACTTTACTATAGACCAGGAACAATGACTATGAAAAAGAGACCTTGAAGAAGGGTAAGTCGATAGGTGAAACTTCTAACCCTCTCACAATTGAGAAACCTGTCGAAATTATGCCCAATATATTGAAAGGTGTCTTTAAGAAAACCTTGCATAATACTAATGCTAGGGCTGTAGGCAAACTAATCTGTAGTTGAAGACTTAGCCCAAACTCCTTGTGCAATGTCAGTTTTAGAGGTGTTACAGAGTTGCCCCACCTAGCGGGATGCACTCTTAGCAGCCTTAGGCAGTATGGACTCATCAAGTCTCATGGAGAAATTTAACTTTTATAACGTAAAAATTCTCCTGCCATATCATGTAGCCTTATTGATAGATGTCATCCATGGTGGAAAGACCATTGGAAGGGCAGTTGTCAACGAGGGTGATTCTACATGTGTTATGTCCCTGTCTTGTTGGAAAGCTCTTGGATCCCTAGAGCTGGTTCCATCGAACACCCTACTTACTACTTTCAACGAAAGGTCATTCCGTCCACATGGTATCCTACCGGATTTCGAAATTAAGTTGGCAGGAAAAGAGGTGTCTGTTGAGGTAGAGGTGATTGATGCACCTTTGGATTATAACTTGCTCTTGGGGAGAAGTTGAACTTACACCATGTCTTCTATTGCATCGGTCATTTTTTGGGTGGTAGTGTTTCCATATGAAGGGAAGTTGGTTACTATTGACCAACTCAAATTTACTCGAAAAGGCCATGGAAACTAATGAGTCCACCATACCATTGGTTGATCAGGTTAGACCTACTTTAGAGAGCTTAGGAGCTGGAATGTACGCATCATTGATGGGCACATTTGATTTTCCAGCTCTGATTAATTATATAGGTTCTACTAGTGTGGGGAAGTTCATAGGAACGGTTGTTGATAGAACTGATCCTTGGGTTCTTCCTTCCCACCATGAACCTAAAGTTCCCTTATCGGCAGCAGAAGTGGCTTATCAAGCTATCGTCCATGCCTTTGTTGATCCCATTTCGGTCCCTCTCATAGTCTCAGAGGAAATAGAAGAAGCCTATTTTCCTACTTGGGCAGAGAACTCTTTACATTCTAGAGATTGATTAGATATGTTTTTACCTTCGGATGAAGCCATTCTAGAAGCCATCTACAGACGAGATAAGATCTATGTAGATCTTCACCATCGATCCTATTTTTTTCCAAATTTAAGCAGGATAGAGAACCAGGAGTTCCATATGAGACTGGCAGGTGAATGTTGATATGCCTATTAATCCCTTACCAAGGGAAGGAATGTTTGCTGAGGGGAATATGGAAAACATTTCTGCTACAATCCCTATCAATATCTCTGTAAATCCTAACGTTGTGGAAAATGTACACATCGAATAAAAACTTGTGAGCCTTCTACACCAATAATATAATTCTTATGTGCATTATTCACACAAGTATTGTATCTCACCGCTTTTTTGTTACAATGACATAGATATGAATTCCATGTTGCAAGAAAACTGTAGGCATCTTCCAACAACAATGGGTTCCCATCTTTCTCACGGGGTATGTAGGATGTCTCTACTGAAACTCTACAAGAAAAATGCACACCCTCCATGGTGCACAAATCCAACAAACACCTATTCATCCATTCCATGAATGAACAAATATTACAACTATCAGGTCCATATGGAAAGTTTGTAGCTTTCCCATGTGCACACTCCCAATGGATCAAGTCTCTTCCACTAGTCATGCCATCACCTCTATGACTCAAAGATTCAAATATAGGAAATGAATTCCTCTACTATCACTTATAAGGGAATGTTTCTCTCATCACTTCACCATGTATGAGTGTGGAAGCCTCCTACTCCTCACTTGGCACCAAGAGGAAGAATCCCCTCACCCAATTATCATCCTCATGCGCCATGGTCGTAATAGGAAGTGCAGAGGATGAAAAGTTATGAAAAAAATTGAAATTTATGCAATATTCATCCACCAATAATGTGTATGGATCCTTTTCTCCCTTGATTGGTCCATCGTATGTATCATCTTGTTCCTCTTCCAAAATTATACAATTTCCACCAAGAGGAAGCTCCAAATTTCTCTGAAATAGTACAAGTGATTGGTGTTTATTTGGTTTGTTCTCCAATTCTTCAAACACATCAAAATAAAAATGCACCTCATGTGCATGTGTACAAGAGGTATGTAAGTTTTGCAAAATAAATCTTTGTTGTTGCTTCCATGTTAGGACGATGTCAGTTATAACAAAAAATTTATTGAGGAAATAAAAGAACCCTTTTCCTCCAAAAGTATTCATTTCAATGATGCCTCTATCCACCCATTCATTGGATGAGTAATAACTTTTATTTTTTGATCCATATGGAATGTGATAATCCATATCCTTTAGAGAATAATCTACCACCCATAAGGGTATATCATAAGGTGTCTCCTTCAAAGCATGAATGTTGAACAACCCTCTCCAATTCTCATCCATTAAAAAAGTGGATGCATGCAATTCTCTATATGCTATCTCCACATTGGTAAGTTTCTCTTCCTCCTCCATGAATTTTCGACTCTCTACAAGAGGAAACTACAATGCTTGAACCTCCTTCATCATATGCAAATCAAAATGTTCTTCATGTACTACCATAACATGAGGTTACTCCTTTGGTCCATGAATGCAATCACCCAATGAGAATGACTCTCAAAATTGTAGGAGGGAGAATGTGATCTTGGAAACTTCTCATGAATCTTCTCCATATGAACCTCATATTATTGAAGTGCACTATGATTACTCTTCAAGGAATAATGGGTGGAATCTAACTCAAGTGTGATCTTTCCAATATCTTATACATCTCTCAAAGATGCATCATGATACATCTCCACAAGCTCAAACAAATGATCTCTATCGGAAATCAATTGAAAAAAGTTACCCTTTCTCTTCATTCCTTCACGAATGGCCTCCAAGTATTTAAAAGAAGATGGATGCTTCATTGATGCAACTCTCCAACAAGAATTTTTTTAGTTTTTCTAATCTTATTAAAATTGAATTGGACATTTATTTGAAAGAATAACAAGCACATCAAGATGGATAAGATAGAGCAAATACACAAGACAAAAATATTTTCATCTGGGAAACTGTAATGGACGCCAAGGATATCAAATGGTTTGAGGGGAATATCATTATCTCTATAAGGCTAATTACATAATTTTATCACAATAGATTAGTTAAACAAATACTAAATTTAATTTTTCAATATTTAATCATGACAAAGTCTCTTTAATTACCAATCAATTAACATAAATTCAATAACTATTTCAACATATGATCCAAGGGCTAGGAAGGATTAATAACATATTATATCAAAATCACATATCCATTCCAAGCCAATCTAGAAATAAATTCCACCTTTAAAGGCCATTTAATCTTAATCATGATTAACTAGTAATTAGTGTTTTGATTACGATACTTAACGACACTTAGCGCACAATTGAAGGTACTTAATATAATTTAATTTAGTTATAAATTAACCATTGTTTATCAATTTCAATGGATAATAAACACCTAATAACATGTAAACCAATTGTGATTACAATTTTCCAATTAATTAAACACAGTAATTATGAAAATGATTCCACAAGAACTAGTTAACTAGTTATTCAATAATAACAGCTAGTGTTGCACAAATTTGACATGCAACCATGCAAATGAACCAAAAGGAGAAAACGAATCCATTATAGACATATTTAAGAATGTGCATACAACACAATAAATTACTTTCTCAAATCTGATCCGAGTACATAAACAAAGAATATTTCAAGTTCAATCAGTACAACTAGTAAATAAACGATGTCAGGAATTCAATCAAACTAGTCGTACCAAGTTCTGAGACATACATAGGTGAAGGTACAATAATGGAAAATATAATTATATAAATAAAATTAAAGTACCAATAACATATCATATGGTTGTACATTCATCTTTTACTAAAAACAGAGATTCGAATCCAAAAAATATTTACCAATTTCATCGCATTATACCTAGTTTTCAATTTAAATTTCCAAATTCAAAATAAAGATAAATATATGAATATTGTATCTCATGGAAATAATATCAGGGGTCACTTAAAATAATATTACTGTAGCTTTCCACCCATATACATTCCATTAAACAACTCACAAAACTAGTTAATTCTGCTCATCTGAATTGACTCGTAATTCTAGGAATCGCTAGAATAATTAAATCCATAGCTCATGGAATCATTCAAAAGAAATTAAAAATATAAATAAAATGTTTTGTCAGTCATAATATAAGTATATCTCATTCGAATATTTTTTCAAGTTATTCATATTCAAAGTCACAATTCTACTCAAAGCAATTCCAATGAAGGACTTAGAAATTGGAAATTGATCTAGAATTTCAGTAGAAATTTCCTGAAAAATACCAAGAATATTTATCCTCACATTATCACATATATTTCAATATTATTTATCATACATAATCATAAAATAAATGCTCGGTAATTTTTACAAACAATTCATGTGCCAAGTCTCCAAACTATGCATAATAGTCCAATCACAGAACTAGTTTTCGAATAAAAGGTAGAAGCACCAAACATAAGTGTCTTTAACCATTCTGAGGTTACTGTACCATCAAAATACACATTATATAATGAAAAGGGACAGAAATATAATTTTTGTATCAGACGTGCCAAATAATTATTTCGTCAAATAAATTGTGCACAAAATCCCAAAAACTAGTTTCCATTTCCTTCATAAAATTTACTTGCATAGATAGATTGAATTCTGTGAACAATTTCTTTCACAAATAACTCATATGTTTCATCAAAAAATTCATGTGCATTTGTATATAAATTATATTATAGAAAATTAATTTAATTAAACATTAGATAAATCATGTATCTTATCAATGTGCAATTGGCATCATTTTTACTACGTTCCACCCATCCTTTAGCACTGCCAATCCATATCTCACTTTGACAGGAAACCCTTGATCTGAGGCCACATATCCAAAATAGAGGTGCACTTAACATATCTCAAGTATTAGTTTGATGAGAGAAAACTCTATTCCTCATCTCATACTTTCTCTTCCACCTCACTAGCAGGTGCAATGGTAATCCATACCCCCTAGGCCATTGAGATATTTTCATTCACCATCAAGATTTATGTACAGGTATAGGACATATCCAAGTAGTGAAAACAAAGGAACTACACTTGGGTTTTTCTAGCTTACCAGAAACACAATACAAGATCACAGTGATTCAAGCACAAATCTCATTCACATAGCAGAGCATTCATGGTTTCACAATATCTCACCATAAAAGATATGAACAACAATAATCAACAACCATCCAAAAGAACCATGAAAAAAACCCCAAACCAAGGATATCGAACATGGATTTATAGACCAAAGAAGGTAATTATAAGTCAATGGGATCAAACCAAACCAAGTTAATCCAAATTGATTCAATCCAAGGGGTATAAATCAACCATAAGAGGTTAACTCTAATCCAACCCAAGCAATTCAAATTTCAAGGAGAGTGACTACAAGAAACTCCACCCAACTCAAATTCATGTGTGGATACATCATCCATGAAGAGGAATCAAATTAGTGAGCTGCATTTTCACAAAATAAAAGGCATCTTCCCAAAATAGCAAAGGGGCGGTTACACAAGGATTTACAAAAGAGTTACACAGATTTACACAAGGATTTACACAACTATTTACACAAGGAGTTACACAATTATTTACAAAATGTTTGGGGTGTTAAGGATAAATATAGAAAGTGAGGGAACACTTTTGCAAATGGGAGTTAGAAAACCAAGTGTAAACTCCACAAAGGAGTTACAAAACAACCAAATGGGCTCAATCAAAAAGTGGAACCCACCCAAACTCCAAGGAGGCCCACTAAATCATGAATTAGGATCAATAATACCAACATAGGATAAAAATAATAAAACCTTGGGTATGTTGTACAATGTTTGGGTGATCATAAACTAATAAAGACACCAAGGAATAAATATAGAGAAAGATCAACAAAACAAGTTATAAGGTGTTAGAAATGGCCCCATTCTCCCTCACATTGTGGATCTAGGCCTCACATACTCTTTTAGTGGTCCCTAATGTGCCATTTATTTTCACTAATTAATTATTTGCAAAATAATAATAATGTCTCTAGGTCCTTAAAGTCTCTTGTTCTGGTACCATGTGCCACAATAATAAAAACTACAAATTACCTATATCTAGGGCTTAACACATGGGGTGATATAGAAACCATAAATAATATAACCCCGCAAACTTCCTCATAATAGTTTCGTCACTAAGATAATATCACAAGATGAAAAAACTCATGCATAAGAATCCTTCTACAACTCTCTTTGTTTCTCTCCTCCTTGTTCTTCTCTCTCTCCTCATGCAAACATGAGTGACTGAGTATGTGTATAAATGAGGGAGGGAACCTCCCTATTTATACCTATCAAGTGAATGACCTAACAACTTGATTGGGCTGAACTCTTACCCTAACAGGGTTGACTTCACCTAGGGAGACTCCCAAAATAAATTTCATTATATTAAACTAGGGACTACTGACTCGACTTACAATGAAGGTTGTACATCAAGAACCATATACAATAATGACATCTCAAAAGGAGGGAAACATGTATTCGATGGCGGTACACCAACATACAATGACAATATACATCAGAATATCTTTTGAATTTCTAAACACAACAACACTCCGTTTTAACTAGGAAGGTATTATCTCACCATAGTGATCAACACATCTAGTCATGTCATCATCATAGATTCATCATCATAATTGATACCATAGTCCTCATATTTTCAATCATTGTATAGTGAAATTTGATGGCTCTACGCATCACCAAAATTTTCTACAGAGCCATCCATGTTTCATGATGGGTGTAGTCTTAGTCCTCATCTTGGTCTTCATCATATCCACAAGTAAGCCATCATATAGATACATCCTAGTACCATCCATTATATTTCCACTGCAATCACCTATGTCTCCTACTGTCATCTCATTGTATATATATCACCTCATCATCATATGTAGAGCACAACTTAGATGCATACCATAAACCACCTTCATTCTACCAACATAGAAGCACGTTGGGACTCATTACATCACCAAGATAGCCTACATATTTCACTATGCCATAATATCCTAGGAGAACACCAAGTATTTCCATGGTTATCCTATGTTTTACCAACATAGGAGCATGCCAGGACTCATTATGTCCCTAAGACAACCTACGTCTTCCACTATGTGAGAATATCCTAGGAACACAACAATTTCCTTGTGAAATATCATCATCTCCAACATGGAAACATACGAGGACTGATTATTTTCAAGGATAACTTATGTTCTACACTAGGACTGATTACATATGAGAAAAACATCAAGGAATTATTACATCTAGGGATAAACTGCATTCTACGCTAGGACTGATTACATCTGAAGATGGCCTAACATAATTTATTACATCCTGAGACAACCTGCATTCTATGCCAGGACTGATCTGGGTACAACCTCTATCTATTTCTATGTGAGATATTTTTCTAGTGCATTTGTGTCTTATGGTGTTTCCTCATCTCTTAGCATGGGGGCACCCTAGGAATGAATACGTCTAATGACAACTTGCATCTTTGAACATGCTAGAACTCATCACTCCCTCTTTCTAGGGACCTCGTTTTGGATCACACCAAGTCTCTCTCTGAAGTACTTGAACTTCACTCTGGATAGAGGCTTGTTCAACACATCGGCTATCTCCTCGTCTATTAGCACGTACTAGAGCTTCACTTCTCCTCTCTGCACCATATCTCAAATATAATGGTACTTAATCTCGATATGCTTTGACTTGTCATGAAACATTGGGTTCTACGACAACTTCAGGAAACTCTCATTGTCACAAAATATACAAGCTACCTCTAACTAGAGATCAAAGAAACAAGATATTAGCTTCTGAAGCCATTCTTCCTCACAACTGGCTGTGTAATATGAAACATACTTTGCGTCGGTTGTTCTCATCACAACGTAGGAATACTTCCTGAAAAACTAGGAGATCATGCAGATCCTAAATTGAATAAGCATTCTGAATTTATCTTCCTATTAGTGGCACTACCTACCCAATATTAATCAACATAACCATGCAGGTTAATCTTCTAGTTTGTGTCATACTTCATCCCATACTAAAATGTACCCTTTAGGTACCTCAATGCATGCTTTGCAGCAATCAAGTCAACGTGTCTCAGATCCGTCAAGAACTATCTCAGGGTGTTCAACGAAATCATATGTTTGATTTCATATTCATCAAGTACATCAATGAACTAATAATCTGATGATACATCGTGGCATCACTTGTATCTGATGAAGCATCATAGAGCAGCTTCAAGTTTGATTCCATAGGTGTGGCTATCACCTTATAGTCCAGCATCCCAAATCTATTGAGAATATCCACTATATAATTTACTTGACTAAGGAAAATCTCATCTATACTCTGCCACAGCTTGAGTCCTAAGAAATAGTGCATCATTCCAAGGTATTTCATATTGAACTCAATGGAAAGCTTCATCTTTGCATATACATTGATTTTGTCCTCTCCCATCATAGTTGGGCCATCAACATATAGCTGGAGTATCATGAGTCTTCTTCCTTCATCCCTGAAGTAAAGGTTGGAATCTGCTTTACCATGAGTAAAACCTAAGCTCATATGGAATTTTTCCATCATGTCGTACCATGTCATGGATTCCTATTTCAATCCATACAAATATTTCTTCAATTTTCACGCTTGAGTCTGGATGACATGCGTCTCGAATCCTAGTGGATGCTCCACATACACTTCCTCTTTGACTACGCCATTCAAGAGTGTTTCCTTAATTCCCATCTGGTGTACCTTCCATTTCATTACTGCAGCCAATGTAAGTATAGATATGATGGAAGTGTATCTCACTATAGGTGCAAATGTCTCCGCATAGTCTATGCCTTCTTTCTATGAGAATCCACGTGCCACAAACATTGCCTTATGTTTTCAATGCTTCCATATGTAGCATGCTTGATCTTGTAGATCCACTTCGAAGTCAAAGCAGACATCCCTTTTGGTGTCAGAACTATCTCACATACATCATTCCTCATAATTGACTGGTACTCCTCGATCATGGCATCCTTCCATTCTTTCTTTTCAGTTTCTTCTTCGTAGTTGGAAGGATATTTATCAATTATGGCACACAGCATGGACACACAGTTGTTGTATGGTTTAGGTATTTTCCTTTCTCTATATATCCCATCTGGAGCTCCATACCTTTATGCATCTTGTAATAGCTCTCTTGCCCATGTTGGTTTTCTTTTTTGAGAGTTCTTCTCATGAAGTGTTTCTACTCTCCCTTGCAGTTCTAACATGTCGTGATCTTCATGGTCTTGTCGAGTTGTTTCTTCAATTGTCATATCTCATACTCTAGTTCCTTTAGGTTCTTCGACCTCTTCAATGGGTAGTTTTCTAGATTTGGAGTATGCTAAGTCTTCGTCAAATGTTACGTCTCTGTTGATGTCGATATTCTTAAGTTGTGGGAAGTATATTAGTTAGGCCTTTGAGGTGTCATTGTATCCTATGAATATTCCCTTCCTCCCAAAAGGATCGAGCTTGGTCCTCTTCTCTTTTGGTATGTGTATGTACACTGGACAACCAAATATTCTGAGATGGTTGACTTCTGGTTTCTCTCATGAGAAAACCTCTTTAGGAGGTCTGTTTTCAAGTAATCGATGAGGAGTAAGGTTATGTACATACAAAACTACCCTTGTTGCTTATTTCCAAAGGTGCATCAGAAGATCATAGTCACGTAGCATTAGTTTCATTGGTTCCATTATAGGTATGTTATTTTGTTCCACAACACCATTGTGTTGAGGATTGTATGGAGTGCTCAACTCCCTCTTAATCCCAAATTCTATGCAGATTTCCTTGAATTATTCTGAGGTGAAATATCTGCCATTATCTTACTGCAAAGTCTTGATCTTCTTGTTAGTGTGGTTTTTGACAAAGGCTTTGAATTTAATGAACTTGTTTAAGACTTCATTTTTCCCTTTCAAGAAATATATCCAAGTTCTATGTGAGAAATCATCTATGAAGTAAACATAGTATACATACCTACTTAGTGAAATGGATGACATGGGCCCACATACATATGACTGTATTGTCTCCAATATTCCTTTTTATTTTCTTTCACTATTGGGAAATGTATTCTTAGCATTATTTCCTTGCACACATCCTTTGCAAATTCCTTAATTTTTTTCCAAGATTTATGGAAGTCCTGAAACTTCTGTGCTTACAGTTGGTAGTGCTCTATAATGCATTGGTGCAACCCTTTGGTGTCATAGTTCACTTGGTTCTATTGAAATATGAACTAATGCTTGTTAAATTTGTCCCTTCAACTTGTACAAGCCTCCCTCTTGCTCTCCAATTATCATTGCATAATTAATTGTCTTTCCTTTTGGCCACATTAGGACCTAGCCATATGCAAATGAAACTCTTATTCCCTTTGCATCTAGTGCAAATATGGAGAGAATATTCTTCTTCAATTGTGGAACATATATCGTGTCTTTCATCTTTAAATATTTCCTAAAATCTAGCTTGTATGAAAATTATCCACTTCCTTTTATGGGGTATTGATAATCATCCCCAAGCTTCAACTTGTGAGGTGACGCATGCCCAGACATATTGATGAATGATTCTTTGTATCTTGTCATATGTTTGGATGCTCCACTATCCACAAGACAATCATTGCTTCCATGTGAGATAGTTCCCATGAGTGTTGAAATTAGGACATACTCTTCATCACTTAAATAAACATATATTTCTTCTCTAAATATTTTATTTTTTGGTTCATCGTCTTTAACAGTTTGAGGATGATTTATTTTCTTGTTGGACTTCTTATTGAAGGAATCATTATTCCTGGGACAATCTCTAGAGTAGTGTCCCTTCTCATCACAAGTGTAGCATCGAATATTGGAAGTATATTTTATGGACTTCTTTTGTCTTTTCTGATGATGGTCCTCCCTCTTGTTTTGATGGTGGTTCTCATTCTTTCTATAATTTATTCTGGTGTGAAATGTGATAGATTGATCTTCAGTTTCTATGATATTCTCTTCTCTTGTTATGATCCAAGATTCTTCTTGTGTACATTCATCTTGGTGTCTTTTGAAACTGATCAACCTTCTTCTGGAAGATATTCCTTGAATGAATGAATCCCATGATCTAAGGAGACCATTCAATGTGGTCATAACAATCTCTCCTTATTCTACATTCTCTTCGACTATTTTAAGTTGTTCCTTGATTTGAGCAACCCTTGTGAAGTGGGATTGCATGGTCTCTGAGTTATGTATCTTCACATTCTGTAGTTAGTTCTTCAATGTAATCTTCATATTGATGTCATTCCCTTCGAAAAACTCCATAAGAGCATCGAAACATTCCTTAGGTGTCTTCAAGGATGACAGATGGGGGATGATATTATCCTTAATAGAATCTGCAATGATCCTCTTGGCCTTAACAAATTTCTTCTTATCAATATCCTTAGCCTCATATTCCTCTGGCTCTAGAACTTATTGATAAACCGATCAAAATCATTTTCTTGAAGGATCAGTGAGATCTTATACTTCCATGCTCGAAAGTCATCAAATTCTCAAAGCTTGTCCTCAATCTGAGTATGATGAGACATTTTGAAATAAGGACCTCAAATGGAAATAGTAGAGATTTAGATCTTACCAATTTTAGGAGTCCAACCTAATTCCAGAGATGGATAAACTAGGGTTTGTTAGAAAAAACCCTATATTTCAAAACTTGGAATTTTCGAATTCTTTCTGGATAAAAAGATTCACCTCCTTGAGGCAAGTTTCTCAGTAAGGTCCTTTTCTAAAATATATGTTGATGTATTTGTAACTTCTAAATGTATTCACTTGCATATCTTATATTTTACCCCGATGCTCCTATCGGGAGAATCATTCCTATTTCAATGTACCCCAATGTTCCTATCAGGAGAGTCATTAATATAATAAAGGCATGTGAAGTCAATGAGGTTAACCCTTCATTGTAAGTTAGGTAAAAAGTCCCCACAATTGAGTTAAGTTTAACCCTCCTTGTTTATCGGAGGGTAAAGTCCCCACAGTTGTGGGGTGCTAGGGTTATTATACTCTCCTAGAGAAGTCAACCCTGGAAAGTAATTGTTAAGTGAGGCCGACTTGTTGGAGTGGAAATAAAGTGAACTAAATAATATAAATAGAAGTGAGGGTCTCCTCATTTCTACACAACACACACTCACTCAACTAGGGAGCATGAGTGAGAGAGGAGAAGCTCTCTCAAGTGAGAGAGAGAACAACTGTTGGAGATCATCTTTTCTGTCTTTGGGTTTTACTGCTGCTATTGGTGCTCATTCTATCTCTAAGGAAGTTGTGGGTTTTTCTTCTTTATGGTTTCCCTAAGGGAAATCTTTATGTCTCTTGTCTCTTGTGATTATTGTTGTGCATGTTATTCTCTCAGATAAGATCCTAAGATAATACTGTCTAAATGATAAAAATCTAACATGGTATCAGAGCTAACCTGAGAAGAAGACACTATGTAGATACAAAAGCTAGGGATTCTTACTTTTTGGGCCTCTCTCCATAATCCATCAGCAAAAGGATACTATGCTAACTCTCCATTGAAGGGTGCATCTTTCTTTCAATGTAGAATTTGATTTAGGGCATTTTCAATTTTTTATACGGGAAATTAGGGCCTTTTACAGAAGAGGAATTTTTGAGTGAGCCGGGAATAGGATTGCTCTCCTCATCAAAATCGAAGTTTAGAGATGAACTTCGATATTTTTGGTTGGGTAAAACTCTGGGAAAGTCAAACCCTAGTTTGACCTTGGGCCTGAAAAACCCTAAAATAGTAAAATGGGTAGTTTTGGTACATTCGCTATATCTCGGGACTGAAGAAGTCTCAGGGCCCAAAATTTTCAAAGGTCTAAGAAACAATCCTGATGTACCATGTCTAAAATTTTCATCCTCATATTTTCTATATTATGGGATATATGATTCCTCCAAATCGGGATTCCAACCTCTTCCAGGATTCATCCCTATAGAGGACACCTAAGGAGAATTTATGTATCTTGGGCTACAAAGGTCCAAATGAACATTTTCAAGATGTTCTAGATAGGGTACGGATTTTAATTTCTGTGGTAAAATTTTCAAACCCCGAAGGTGAAACAGTGACACGTGGAAGTCTGTACAACTTTGCTATGATGAACAGTCTTGAAATAAGTCACCTTGGTAAAACTATCATAAGTCCCAATTGGTGAAACCAATTCTGGTAAATCCTGTGGTAATGGAAAAAGGATAGATGTGTTTACCTTATTACAAAATTGTAGACACATAGGAGTATTAATTTTGGAGATACCGTAGAAACAGTATCAGGAATTTCTGCAGAATAAATTGGTAAACTAGGGCTTCCTGTTCCAGGAGCTTCCCTCCACTATTTTCAGAAAAGGAGTACACTAGACATATCACCTTGAAGAGGTACATCTTTCTATCCAATCTGAATTTTGAAATTCCAAGTTTTGAAATTAGGGTGTCTCTGACAAACCCTAGATCAACGAGATCCAGAACTAGGATGGACACCTCAAATCAGTAAGATCTAATCTTTTGCTATTTACATTTGAGGTTATCATTTCAAAATGACCTATTACAACAGCTTGATGACAAGCTTAGTGAAGCTGACAACTTCCAATCATGGAAGTATAGTATTTCACTAGTTCTCAAAGAAAATGAATTCGACACCTACATAAGTGGAGAGGTTCTAGTTCCATAGGGAGATGAGGATAAAGCCTTACAAAAGAAGAAATTGGTCAAGGCTAAGAATATCATTGCTGATTCAATCAAGGATCACCTTATACCACAAGTGTCTTCCCTAAATACATGTAAAGAGATGTTTGATTCATTAACCAAGCTATTTGAAGGGAAGAACATAAATCAAAAGATGACTTTGAGAAACTAGTTGAACAATGTAAAGATCCATAATACAGAGACCATACAGTCATACTTTACAAGGGTCTGTCAAATCAAAGAAAAACTTGAAGTAGTGGATGAATAATTAGAGACTACAAAAATTTTGATAACCACCTTGAAAGGCCTTCAGCTAGGATCAAGGGATTCATTCATTTGAGGAATGTGTGCCAGGATGAAGTGATTACCTTCAGCAGACTCTAGGAAGAGTGCACACAAGATGAAGCTCAACTCATAATAAGAGAAAGAGAAGATGGGAGAAACTAAATATCAAGCTCTCACGATTCAAAGAAGATCCCTCAAGCAATGAGGAATGTGAAGAACTCTATTCTTAAAGAACCTCTTATCCATCTTAGCATTTGGATAAGAAATGATGATGTTATGAATGAAGAAGATGTTGAAGCTGAAGGATCAAGAAGGAGTCTACCCACGAAATGAATAAAGATAAGTATTCAATTTCCATTTCATGATATTATTTTTGTTATGAATTTGTTTACATTCAGTTGATGTATTATGCATGATAGAATGTTTGCATTAATGATAGTATACTACTAATATGCATGTGATGGGTAAGTAGCTCATGGTGCTATACAAATCTCCATTGCTACTTATCTAGAATGAAACCTATTTGCTAACATATTGGATTAGTGCACAATCTCAATGATGTCTTGGTAGAGATGGAAGGCATCTAGAAAGTTTCTGTGAGATATGGAAGGATGTTGTATTGGCTAAAATAGTTGCATGTTTATATATTTATGCATAGGAATTTTTTCATTATGAATATGCCTAATGAAATGTTTCTAACCATACAACTAATGCATTTGACTTGTAGAACAAATCGTGTACAATCACCTACAAGAAAAGAAGGACAAGACTTGTTCCGAAAAACAAGTGATGACACTTTGAGAAATATTCCAAGAATGAAGAATAATATGATGAATGCAGTTATATGACACTATTGAGTGAAATCATTGATGCAGAACCTTCCAGCTATGAGGAAGTAGCCAAGAAGAAAGGGAAGGAGAATACCAGTTCAAGAAGAATGATGTCTAGGATGCAATATCGAGACCTGAAGGGAAGTTCATAGTTCCATCATGCAGTAGATGGAAACATAGTGGGATACAAGGAAAGATTTGTAGCATGAGGCTTCTCATAGAAAAAAGGCATAGACTATGAAGAGACATTTGCAGCCAAGTGGGAGTTGAGGCACGTGACATGAAGACTCATGTGTGAAAATGAAAGAAGGTCTTGTACAAGCTCAGAAGGCACCCATTGCATTACACATGCATGAGGAACTTGAAGAACACCGAGTGTGATGAAGATCTTAAACTTTGCTATAAGGTTGAAGATGAAATCCTATAGCGGATGACAAGCTCACAGATGGTTGCAAGAATAAATTTTGTAAAGGTTCAAGATAAAGGATATTGGTATCTAGTGACCCTAGATGGATACATAGAATATTAGTAGCAGATGAAGCTACTTGTCACTCCAGTACAAAATACATAGAGTATGAAAGGCAGAGGGAGAATGATGCTCCACTTTAGAGGGAGTGACTGCAAAAGATCCTAAGGTTGGACATGATACGATAGGATGGACAACTTACTGATGAATCTAGGTTTTACTGAGATTAAAGAATATTCCAAACTTTGCTTCAAGGTTGAAGGAAGAATACCAGTGATGCTCCTATTATATGTCGATGACTTGTTCCTAACAGGAAATGACGAACTCATTTGCAAGAAGAGGAAGCTTACTAGGCATGGAGGTGTGGCAGAATGCAGATGGAATCTCCCTGGGACAAGGGAAGTATGCAGAAGAGATCTTGAAAAGGTTTCAGATGATGGACTGTAAGGCCATCACCACACCTATGGCATCGAACCTGAAGCTATCGAGTGATGCTTCATCTAAGTCAGTTGATACTATGATGTATCATCAGATGATTGGGTCCTTGATGTACCTGACAAACACGAGACCTGTTGGCCTGGGAAAGGAGCATAAGGAAGAAGCTCGCACACACAAGCAAAGAAGATGCATCGCACGCATAACAAAAACAAAGGAATATCACGAAGGAAGAAAAGGACCCACGTAGGCAGAATAGAGAGGTGCACGGAAAAGGAAAGGAAAGCACAGAAGCACGCAAATGATAAGGGATGGAAAGCGAGAGGTACAAAATCTATATCATGGTTGTTTATAATGGTGTAAGACTGTAGCTATGCACATATGAGGGGATATTTTTAAGTCAGGATAATAGTGCCTCATGTTAAGTGATGATCACCACAGCCGTATCCTGAGGGTCGGATGATGGTGACAGTTAACAGTGTTATATTTTAATCATTCAATCTAGAATTAGATTAGGATATTTAACTGAGAGAATAAAAAGCACAGCAATCAAACACAAGAGACAATAGACAAAGAGATTTTCCTTGGGGAAACCATAAAGGATAAAACCCCGCAACTTCCTCGGAGAAAGAATCAACACCAAAAGTAAAACTCGAAAACATAAAGATGATCTCTCGACAACAGTAGTCTCTCTCTCTGATCCCAACTTCTTCTATCTCACTCATGCACCCCAGTGAGTGAGTGTGTGTGTGATAAATAGAGAGTCTCACTCTTTATTTATATTCTTTCATTCACTTAATGCCACCTCCAACATGTCGACTGCACTTAACAATTACTTTAGTAGATCCGACATCCATAGGATAGTCTAATAACCCTAGTGCCCCTCAACTGTGGGGAATTTTCCCCTCCAATCAACAAGGAGGGTTATCCTTAACACAACAGTGGGGACTATTGCCCCAAATTACAATAACTCACTTAGGGCCAACTTCTCTAGGATAGTCTAATAACCCTAGGGCCCCACAACTGCGGTGACTTTAACCCTTGAAAAATACGAGGGTTACCCACAATGACTTGACAGGACTTGTTCACATTATAGAAACTCCCGATCGAAACATCGGAGCATGACATGACGTAATTACATTACAAACACTTCCCGAAATAAACATTAGGGTACAATACATAAGATATACAAGTGAATACATTCCGAAGTTACAATTACATCGAAACTCCCTCTTAACTAGGAAGGTATTCTCTCGACACAATTTATCATCAAAAATATTCTTCTTTGTATCATCTGGATCATCATCAAGTCCTCATCATCTTCAAGTCATCTTCATCTTCATTTCATATTCATTTTGATCTGGATCATCACTCGATCTGGATCATCATCACTATATCTAGATCATCTTTGCTGGATCAACATCACTAGATCTGGATCATCACCGCTGGATCATCATCACTAGATCTAGATCATCACTCGATATTGGATCATCAATGGGTTATCATCACTAGTGCTATCTCTTGATTCTTCTTATCACAGGAATTCCTATAGAGCCATCCCTTTTGCATGTTGGTTGTAGGCCTAGCCTCCATGTAGGTATTCTTCAGTGCTTATATATTACCCTAAGTCAGAATGGCCCACCTAGCATTTACATCTGACCTCATCTCGTTAGAAAGGCATGCCCAACACTCACATCTGATCATGAGATGAAGACATCCACCATCATGTCAGAATGGCCCAGTCCTTACATCTGACCATGGGAGGGACCAACCTGCCCCCATTTCAAAATGACCCAACCCTTACATCCTACCATGGGAGGGATTAGCCTACCCCCATGTCAGAATGGCTCTCAGTCCCAGACTCAGGGTTCCTAGTAACTGACCAGGTGCCTCCATTCTCAGAGAGAATGGCATCAGCCCTTACATCTGACCATGGGAGGGCCCAGCCTGCCCCCATGTCAGAATGGCCTAGCCTTTACATCTGACCATGGAAGGAACCAATCCTCTCACCATGTCAGAATGGATCTCAGTCCCGGATTGAGGGTTCCTGGTAACTGACCAGGTTCCTCCATTCTCCCATAGAATGGAATCAACCCTTGTATCTAATCAAGTGTGAACACATCCCTCAATCACATTAGAATGGCCCTGCACTTATATCTGATCATGTGAGACTACATCCCACAGTCATATCAGAATGCCCTTATTCCCAGACTGAGTATTCCTGGTAACTGACCAGGTACCTCCATTCAGAGAATGGTAATCAGTGCTTATATTTGATCATGTAGGAACCAATACTATAGTCATATCAGAATGGATCAGCACTCATATCTGACATGGAAAAAACTAATCCTCTCACCATGACAGAATGGCTTGGCCCTTACATCTGACCATGGAAGGAACCAATCCTATCACCATGTCAGAATGGCTCATGGACTCATCACTTCCCCTTGGAGGGAACCTCGATCTGGAGAACACCAAGCTTCTCCCTGAAGTACTAAAACTTCACTCTAGCCAATGGCTTCATCAACACATCAACTATCTGTTCATCCATCGCAACATACTGGAGCTTCACTTCTCCTCTCTGCACCATATCCCTGATATAGTGATACTTGATCTCGATATGCTCTGCTTTGGCTATACTCAATGCCACATAGGATTGCTTCTTGCTAAACCAAGAGATCACACATGATCCCATACTAAAGCAACACCCTGAAGTGTTCTTCTTATCGATGGCACTGCCTTCCCAATCTGAATCAACATAACCCTCCAGGTTAATCTTCTGATTCGCCTCATACTTGAGCCCATAATCAATTGTACCCTTTAGGTACCTCATAATATGGTTTGTAGCAATCAAGTGAACATTTCTTGGATTTGTCAGGTACATCAAGGACCCAATCATCTGACAATACATCGTGGCATCAACCGTCACTGATGAAGAAACACTCAATAGCTTCAGGTTCGATTCCATAGGTGTGGTCATGGACTTGCAGTCCATCATCCTCTCTTCATGATCTCTACTACATACTTCCCTTATCGTAGGGATATTCTTCCACACCTCCATGCTATCCTATCCAAGTCCTTCATCTTGAACTCGGCAACAAGTCTCCTTCTTGCAACTTTAATGAGTTCCTCTTTTCTGTCAGGAACAAGTCATCGATATATAACAGGAGTATCACTGGTCTTCTGTCTTCAACCTTGAAGCCAAGGTTGGAATCTACTTTACTCTCAGTAAATCCTAGAGTCATCAATAATCTATCCATGCTATCGTACCATGTCGAACCTCGGGATCTTTTACAGTCACTCCCTCTGAAGTGAAGCATCATTCTCCCTATGTCTTTCATACTTTATGCACTGAAACATTCTGTACCAGAGTGACAATTAGCTTCCTATGCTACTAATATTCTATGTATCCATCTAGGATCACTGGATACCAAGATCTTCTATCTTGAACTTTTTCAAAATTTCTTCTCATAAACATCTATGAGCTTGTCATCCTCTATAGGCTTTCATCTTCAACCTTGTAGAAAAGGTTAAGATCTTCATCAAGCTCATCATGTATGTGTTATTCCATGGGTGTCTTCTTAACTCGTACAAGGCCTTCTTTAATTTGCACACATGATTCTTCCTGTCATGTGTCTCAACTCCCACTAGCTGCAAATGTCTCTTTGTAGTCTATGCCTTCTTTTTGTGAGAAGCCTCATGCTACGAATCATGTCTTGTATCCCACGATGTCTCCATCTCCTGCATGATGGAACTACAAACTTCCATTCATGTATCATTACTATATCCTAGACATCATTCATCTTGAATTGGTCTTCCCTTTCTTCTTGCTTACTTCTCCATCACTGGAAGGTTCTGCATCAATGATGTCACTGCATCCGTCATATTATCCTTCCTCTTGAACTGTCGTCACTTGTTCTTCAGAACAAGTCTCATCCTTCTTTGCTAGTAGGTGATTTTACGTGATCTTTCTTACAATTCAAATGCATTAGTTGTATGATTAGAAACATTTCATAAGGCATATTCATAATGGAAAATTTTTATGCATAAATATATGATCATGCAACTATTTTAGCCAATACAACTTTCATCCATATCTCACAAAACTTTTCTAGATGCCTTCCATCTCTACCAGGACAACATTGAGATTGTGTACTAATCCAATATGTCAGCAAAGAGGTTTCATTCTAGATAAGTAGCAATGGAGAGTTGTATAGCACCATGAGCTACTTACCCATCACATGTGTATTAGTAGTATACTGTCATTAATGCAAACATTCTATCATGCATAATACATCAACTAAATATACACAAATGCATAACAAAACAATATCATAAAATGACAATTGAATACTTATCTTTATTTGTTTCGTGGGTAGACTCCTTCTTGAGCCTTTAGCTTCATCGTCTTCTTCATTCATAATAGCATCATTTCTTATCCAAATGCTAAGATGGATAAGAGGTTCTTCAAGAGTTGAGTTCTTCATATTCCCCATTGCTTGAGGGATCTTCTTAAGATGGTGAAAGCTTGATCTTCAGTTGCTTCCATCTTCTTTTCTCTTATTATTAGTCGAGCTTATTCTTGTGTGTGCTCTTCCCAAAGTCTATTGAAGGTAATCACTTCCTTCTAGCACACATTCCTCGCATGAATAAATCACATGATCATGGGATGCCTTTCAAGCTGGCTATCACCACTTCTGCATTATTCACTTCTTCTTTTACCGCTTCATTTTGTTCTTTTATTTGAGAGACCCTTGTAAAGTATGACTGTATGGGCTCTACATTCTAGATCTTCACATTCTTCAACTATTTTCTCAAAGTCATCTTCCGATTTATGTTCTTCCCTTCAAATAGTTCGGTCAATAAATCAACCATCTCTTTCAGTGTCTTTAGGGAATACACTTGTGGTATAAGGTGATCCATGATTGAATCAGCAATAATCTTCTTGGCCTTGACCAAGTTCTTCTGGTGTAAGGCTTTTAGCCTCATCTCCCTCTGGAACCGAAACCTCTCTTCTTATATAGGTTTCCAATTCATTTTCTTCAGAGAGATCATATATTTCCATGCTTGGAATTTTTCAACTTCAACAAGCTTATCATCAAGCTGATGTGATAGATCACTTTGAAATGAGAACCTCAAATTAAAATAGCAAGATATTGGATCTTACCGATTTGAGGTGTCCGTCCTGGTTCCGGAGCTGGATGATCTAGGGTTTGTCAAAGAAAAAAAAATTTTAAAAACTTGGAATATTTAAGATCTAATTGGATAGAAAGATAGACCTCTTCAAGGTGAGCTATACAATGTAATCCTTTTCTGAAAACAATGGAGGGAATCTCCCAGAACAAGAAGCCCTAGTTTACCAATTTTTTCTGCAAAAATTCCTGCTACTATTTCTGTCGTGTCTCTAAAATTACTAATCCTATGTGTCTAAAACATTGCATTAATGTATCCTCACCTATCCCTATTCCAGCACCACAGGTTTCATCAGAATTGGTTTCACCAATTGGGACTTATGATCATTTTCCCAAGGTGACTTGTTTCAGGATTGTTCAACATAGAGAAGTTGTACGGAGTGCCACGTGTCACTGTTTCATCTTTTGGGTCTGACATTTGGACCACATAAATTAAATTCCATGAATTTTTTGGAATAGCTTCATAAATTTAATTTTTACCTTCATATCCCAAGATATATAAATTCTCCCCAGGTATCCTATTTAGGGATGAATCCTGGAAGAGTTTGGAACCCTAACTTGAAGGGATCATATATCCTAGAATATAGTGATTCTGAGACTAAAATTTGGACATAGTGTAAATAATGATTTTATATTTGGGATTGGAAACTTTCAGCTCTTGATCCTTCTCCAATCCTGAGGTATAGAAAATTTACCAAAAATTGTCCGTTTTAGAATTTAGGGTTTTTCCAACTCGAGGTCAAACTGGGGTTTGACTTTCTCGAAGTTATACCCAACCAAAAATATCGAACCAGGTCTATAAAATTCGATTTTTATGAGGAGAGAAATCCTATGCTAGGCTCACTCAAAAATTCCTCTTGTGTAAGAATCCCTGATTTCCCACACCAAAAACTGAAAATGCTCGAAATCGAATTCTGCTTCGACAGAAGGATGTGCCCTTCAATGGAGAGTCATCCTAGCATACTTTTTCTCATGGATTGTGGAGAGAGACACAAAAAGCAAGAATCCCTAGCTTCTGTAGCTGCACAATGTCTTCTTCTCAGGTTAGCTCTGCTACCATGTTATATTTTTATCATTCAAGCTAGCATTAGATTTTCCTCGGGGAAGCCATAAAGGAGAAAACCCCACAACTTCCTCAAAGATAGAATCAGCACCAAAAGTAAAACCCAAAAACATAAAGATGATCTCCTAACAGTAGTAGTCTCTCTCTCTGATCCCATCTTCTTCTCTCTCACTCATGTGCCCCAGTGAGTGAGTGTGTGTGTGATAAATAGAGAGTCTCACTCTCTATTTATATTTGTTCATTCACTTAATGCCCATTCCAACATGTCGCCCTCACTTAACAATTACTTTACTAGAGTTGACATCTCTAGGAGAGTCTAATAACCCTAGTGCCCCTCAACTATGGGGAATTTTCTCCTCCGATCAACAAGGAGGGTTATCCTTAACACAACAATGGGGACTATTGCCCCAACTTACAACAACTCACCTAGGGCCGAATTCTCTAGGATAGTGTAATAACCCTAGGGCCCCACAATTGTAGGGACTTTAACCTTTGAACAATAGGAGGGTTACCCACAATGACTTGACATGAATTTTTCACATTATAGAAACTCCCGATCGGAACATCGGGGCATGACATGACTCAATTACATTACAAACACTTCCTGGAATAAACATTGGGGTATAATACATAAAATATACAAGTGAATACATTTTAAAGTTACAATTACATCAACAAACAGTCTACTGGTATGCAGTCTTCCCTCTGTGGTCATGTAAAATAGCATACATAGGAGGGATGCACTAGTTAGAAGGTTGGATTTTGTTGGATTTTAGTGGATTTTTGTTGCTTATTATTGAGGGTGATTATGTTTTACGTCAGCTCTCCAGTAATAGTTCACCTGTTCAGTGGTAATCCATGGTGAAGGATGCCACTTTTGCTATAATGTTGTAGAGATCAAGGAAGAGGAGACTTAGGAAGAGTCTAGTAGCGATAGAGGGGGCTGTTGAGCTGAGGATCTAGCTGTTGTGTGCACAGACCGCTAGGAGTAGATGCAAGGTAGAAGACCAAATGAGAGACCATGAGAAACATAATTCTGAGTCTTAAAGACATATCTTAAGATCATTCTACATCCCACATACTACAAGGTGCTATATCCTTTTCTAATGCCAGATAAAGAACACCTTGGTAATTTTTCCCGGATGGGTTTCCATGTTATCTCTTGTGTTTGAATGAATGATTGATGTGGTGGATGTTTATATGAATGTTTTTTATTTGCTTTCTATATAATGATAAATGTTGCTTAAATCCCTGATGTTATCCTGTAATCAATAGATGAATGATTAGAAAGGTGTCACTAAAATGAACATGTGTATATCGGCCGGTACGCTTCTGTCTTGAGTCACGATTTGAGCCATAGGTCCAATTGGTATGAGTCAGCTGCACCGCACAAGTTTCTTCCAATTGAGAGGTGGAAAGGAAGGCCAATTCACATGTGATGACATGTATTTGTGCTCAGTCACACAAGACTGATTCCTCTATCTAGCCATCATGTTGCCTTCGTTGAGCTCCTTGGTCGCGAGCCAAGGGACCATAATCCCTCGACAATTGTGAAAACATGGTTCTGACAGTTACTCATCAAAGAGATATCTCAAGTGAGACTGTTTCTTCTTAGAAGGCATTTTCGACAAGGCTTGCTCTATTAGGCCGTTATCTCAAGTAGTTGTTGGATCGACGAGCTGTGCAGAACCTGGGTCGTGCGAGTTAGGAAAAGTGGCCAACAAATGGTTCCTTGGATGGAGACGAATCAAAAGATTAACCTGGAAGGTTATGTTGATTCAGATTGGGTAGGTAGTTCCATTAATAAGAAGAGCACTTCGGGATATTGCTTCAGTATGGGATCAGGTGTGATCTCTTGGTTTAGTAGGAAGCAATCCTGCATGGCATTGAGTATAGCTGAAGCAGAATATCTTGCCACTATTCGGCTATTTGGGAGGTATTATGTTTATTTTGAAAACTACTATTTGATTTGATTTATCTGACTTGCATTTTTGTATGATGTAGAGAGGAGTAGTGAAGATCCAGTTTGTGATCTAGATCAAGATCTCTCGAAAGAGGGAGTTCTAGCATAGCCGGTGAGATAGGTTGTATGAGCATAAATCATGGAGAAGCTCATAGGTTTCTCATATGTAAAAAGTCTTGTAGGTTGTCCTTAGATGTAATCAGTCCTGGAGAAGATCCTAAGTTATCCTTGAATGTAATCAGCCCTGATGTGATTCTATGCTATAAATGGCCAAAATGAAGTTTGAGTACTTCAGGGAGAAGCTTGGTGTTCTCCAGATCAAGGTTCCTTCCAAGGAGAAGTGATGAGTGCATGAGCCTTTCTGACATGGTGATAGGATTGGTTCCTTCCATGGTCAAATGTAAGTGCATATCCATTCTGATATGACTGTGGGATTGGGTCCCACATGATCAGATATAAGTGCACAGCCATTCTGATATGACTGTGGGATTGGATCCCACATGATCAGATATAAGTGTAGAGCTATTCTGATATGACTGTGGGATTGGCTACCACATGATCAGATATAAGTGTAGAGCCATTCTGATATGACTGTGGGATTGGCTCCCACATGATCAGTTTTAAGTACAAGGCCTTTCCACAGATGATAGTAGGCGTGTCCTATCATGTTGATGATTTTAAGAGTTGGGTATTTTCATAGATGGTAGTAGGTGTGTCCTACCATGCTGGTGATTGTAAGTGCTGGGACTTTTCACAATGGTAGTAGGTGTGTCCTACCATGTTGGCGATTTTAAGTGCCGAGCCTTTCCAAAGATGAGAGTAGGTGTGTCATATCATGATGATGGTTGTAAGTGCTGGGCGTTTTCATAGATGATAGTAGGTGTGTCCTATCATGCTGGTGAATGTAAGTGTTGGGAATTTATGACATGGTTCTTGGATGATTTTTTCCCATGGTTGGATGTAAGTGCTGGGAATTTCTGACATGGTGGTGGATGTGTTCCTCCCATGGTCATATGTGAGTGATGGATGTTCCTTTATGACATGGTGGTGGATGTGTTCCTCCCATGGTTAGATGTAAGTGCTGGACGGGCCTTTCTGAATGGGTCATAGATAAGTGTTGAAGAAGAGGAAGACCTACATGGAGGCTAGGCCTACAACTACCATGAAAAAGGGTTGTCTTTGTAAAAATTCCTATGACGAGAAGAATTGAGAGATAGCACCATTTGATCGAGATAGCTGATCCAGTGATGATCTAGCTTTGATGATGATCTAGTGATTATCCAGAGTTGATGTTGATACAGTGATGATCCAGACTTGATGTTGATCCAGTGATGATCCAGCTTTGATGATGATCCAATGACAATCCAGACTTGATGTTGATTTAGTGATGATCTAGACTTGATTTTGATCAAGTGATGATCCAGTGATGATCCAGCTTTGATGATGATCCAGAGAAGAAGAATTATGTCAAGAGAATACCTTCCTAGTTAAGAGGGAGTGTTGATGTATTTGTAACTTCGGAATGTATTCACTTGTATATCTTTTATTGTACCCCAATGTTCCTATCGGGAGAGTCATTAATATAATAAATTCATGTAAACTTAATGAGGTTAACCCTCCATTGTAAGTCAAGGCAATAGTCCCCACAGTTGTGGGGCACTATGGTTATTAGACTCTCCTAGAGAAGCCGGCCCTAGTAAGTAATTTTTAAGTGAGTTCGACTTGTTGGAGTGGAAATAAGTGACCTTTCTCTCCTCATTTATACACAACACACACTCACTCAATTGGGGCGCATGAGTGCGAGAGTTGAAGCTATCTCAAGTGAGAGAGAGAACAGTTGTTGGAGATCATCTTTTCTGTCTTTGGGTTTTACTGCTGCTATTTGTGCTCATTTTATCTTTGAGTAAGCTCTGGGGTTTTCTCCTTTATGGTTTCTCCAAGGAAAATCCTCAGTAAGATCCTTTTCTAAATTATAAAGTGGGAAGCCTCCGAAACTTGATGCCCTAGTCTCTCTCGGCACTAGTGTCTAGGTAAAAAATAAAACTTCTTCAATTTTGATTATGCTTCCTCCAAAAGATGTGACCTCCTAGGAAATTTAGACTAGCCCACGTTTCTTGATGATATGTGGAGAGAAGATCTTGAACTAGGAATCCCTAGTTCCACTGCTGCATAATGCCCTCTTTCAAAGAGACTCTGATACCATTTTACTTTCTCTAATATTATTCAAATTTATTAGGATCTTTATCTGAAAGAATAAGAAGAACAACAAGATGCATAATATCGAACAGATACACAAGACACAAATATTTTCCTTGGGGAAACCATAAAGTAGAAAATAACACAAATTTCCTCAGAATAGTTTCGTCACTAATAAAATATCAGAAGATGGAAAACCCCAATTATAAGAAGTCTTCTCCAGATCTCTCTCTCTCTCTCCTCCTTGTTCTTCTCTCTCCTCGTGCGAACTTGAGTGAGTGGGTGTTTATATAAATGGGGTAGGGGGCTCCTCCCTATTTATACCTATCAAGTGACTGACCTAAAAACTTGACTGAGCCGACCTATTACCCTAACATGGCATAATTCACCTAGTGATATTCCAAAAATACATTTCATTATATTAAACTAGAGACTACTTCCCCAACTTACAACAGAGGTTTTACCTCAAGGACCATATACAATAATAACATCCCGAAAGGAGGGAAATGCATACCTGATGGGGGAAGAACAATATACAATTATAATATACATCATAATATCTTTCAAAGTTTCAAATACAAAAAAAAATTTAAAACTAATTCCATAGCGTCATCCAGAATACTCAAGGCCTCATTGATCATTCTTTCACTCATCTTCAAAGTCCATGGAAAGGAGTGGGGGTCTTAAGGAAAAAATCCTCTTCTTATTTATTTTGATCAAATTCATGATGAATTCCAAGTGGTGACTAAGGGGCTTATCCTCTTTATTCTTTAACTGTAACAACATATTCCTTTTCATTCCCATGGAAAACTTCTTCTTCTCCTTCAGGGAAAATATTGTGTGATGACTTGCTCTCCTCTTCATAAATCCTTGTTTCTGGTTTCCTACTTACAATAATGGGAAATTCATTGTTCTCCTCAATCATGATAATGAAATTTGGATTCTCACTCATGTTGATCCTCTCCTATGATGTGGCTGAAACTTCATCATGACACAAAGGAATACCAAAATATGAACTGTGTTAATCCCTTTGAATCATATTTTCCCCTTCATGTGGAGGATCTATGGTAGCTTGATCTTTAACCAAATATTCTAGTTCACATTCCACTAATGTAGGTTTGTCTTATGCTACATTCTGAAGTAGAAATGGTGATTTTATATCTAATATATGTCCTTCTTTTGGATCTGATCCAAAATATGTCTTGCTACCATTGACCACATCATCCTCCTTATTTTTGCTAGAACCAAAATATCTTTGGATCTCCTCTTGAAATAGCATAGGATTCATATCTTTTCACACCTCATTAAACATATGTACAATACTTTTCTGTCTTGTCTCACAGTGTGGATATTTGAATAACTTATGAATATCAAGAGAGAACTACTCACGAAAATAAGGGTCCTTAAAAATTCCATCACTTAGTCCCCAATAGTCTGCAAGGTAAATAATCGATGCCTTTGGCCTCCCTCTATAATAGACCCATCATGACTAGATCTCATCCTCATGAATTCATCATATGGTGAAACATAAGATTTATCATCATCCTTGTATGTTAAATGTGATGAAGTACTTATGGTTGCTTATTTAGTTATGAAATTGTATTCTCCTTCACACGGTTCAGAATCACCATACAATTCATACGACTCAACATTAGAGTGGGACATGGATGCAATTTTATTATAACTAAGAGATTAATTTACATAGCATTAGAGGAAAGTGATTCAATACCACTATAATGAGCCTAATGCTTACTTAGGTACACTAACTGAACCACATAAAATCTTCATGACCAATTCACCAAAACAAGCAAAACTAGGTACTACAATGAAGATAGAATTGCCTAAATTAACATTAATGAACAGAGGAGATTGTTTAAATTCATGTAGTATTAGTGATTGGTTATATAATAAAAATTGAATGTCTAAAAATGTAATATCATAGGCTCATAAATCAAATTTAATTGTATCATAATTCACCCTTCCAAAGCGTACACCAGAAATAGTGAAACTGAGGGTTTAACTAGTCACATTAATAAAGAATCAAGCGGACAACTCTAAAACCAAAGGTGAGGGATTTCAACTTGGGGATGCTTGGATAAATCCCATTTAATGTAATATAAAATATTTTGTATGAATACCATTTTTTAGATATGTTTTGGCATGGTTTGGAGATCACTCAGACAAAACTAGCTACTTGGATAACTTGACTTGTTTGGGTTCAAGGCTTCCAAAACAACCAAATGGACCATTAAATTTACAGATAAAGGTATGGAGAGTGTTACTTAGAGTGTTAAATAAATTTAATATATTAAAGTGTATAAATACATCAATTTTAAGTTATCATGTTGAAAAAATACTAAAGACTAGTAAATTTTGGTGCAATTGTAGATAGGCATGGAATTATGCAAGAAATGTCAGGCTACTACACTTTATTAATCTCAGAACTGATAGATCATGTTCATAAAATTTCATAAAATTTTAAATGGATCCCATAGTATTATCATATGCGTAAGAGTCTGAACAATTTACATGTGATTGAAGAAAGTAGAAGAAAGAAGGAGAAATGTAGGAATTCGAACTAGAGGCTTAGCAACTATACTTTATAAATTGTGAATCAAATTGAAGGGTGTTCAAGCCTTGAAATAGATACAATGATAACGTTTGAATACCATTATCCTCTCATCTCACTAAAGGAGGAAGCAAGGGCACATATCCCGGTTACGATTGGTGCACATATCCCAACTTGAGTAGCTTATAGCTCTCAATACAAAAATTTAAGTATCAAGAATATTTGATAGTGATGTGTTATCATTATTTTATAGGAAATATGGATTCTAGGTCGAATTTACTCTTCATGTGGCCCACTTTCCTCAATTAATGTACCCTCATGAGTTGAATTGGGGACTTTCCTCTTTTTCCACTAACATTCCTTTTCCTTCATGTAGAAACTACGCCCTCCTACTTTTTAGACGGACTTTCCTTTCCTAGTTTTTTGAAACCATTCCCTCCTTATTTTGGGATGAATTTTCTTTCTCTTTTTTTGGAAACTAAGCACTCCAAAGGTTGCATGATTTTCATGCTAACAACTTCTTATGCACATGCTTGCTTTGTGCATGCTTTTCTTGTTGGCTACTTTTGTCATTATTTTTATATTTTCTTCTTTTCTAGATCTTTCTTAATTATTTCCCTACATCCCAATTAGTGTTATAAACCATTGGGTCCACGAGGCCTCATGCAACCCCCCTTGTCCACCTAGCACATCCACTATGTCCAAAATTAACATATTAATAACATAAAATAATTAAAACATGAAAATTTTATCCTAAGTGTGAAAGTTGTATTCAAGGATATGTATTATCTATCAAAATTAACCCCCTTGTTAATAATCTAGTCCTTCACTAGGAACCATGGGTTTTTCAAAGCTATGGGTTTCTCCATGGTGTTATCAAGAAAATGGGGACACTACAAAACCCATGGAATATGTTCTCCCACATGAGTAAAATGAACTTTAACTTTTATTTTTGGTATCCTATGATCATCCCTATATATTGCATTTGTATCAACAATTGGAAGTAGTGTATATGTTGATTGTGTTGTAATTATGAGATTTTATTTATCCAAATCCAACTTCATTCATGAATTTTACTTGTGTAAAAGGTAGTTATATTTGATTTATAAAACGAGGGATGGTTGTTTTGAATGTTGCATACATATCCATTGGCCTATATTGAAGATAGTTTTAAGACAACTTGAGTGGGAATAATAATTAACAGTTAAGAACACGTGTTTCTTAATAAGAGGTCACGTGTTAAAATAGAGAGGGGTATTCTATGTATGCCTTTTTATATTTTTTCAATTACATCACTACGAAGAGGGGCCCCTTGTCTCATATAGAACAAGATATCATACATCAAATTGGTGTCTAGGTTGGATCTGACCTTAAAACTAAATTATTATTATTATTATTATTATTATTATTTAAAAAACTATAAACTGAAACCCTATAATGCAAAATTACATACATAAGAAGAATTTGCTCAAAGCTCATTAATGTTGGAATATTAATTTTTATGCCTACAAATTTTAATATAAAATAACTCCCGAATCTGATTTGCCAGTTCGCTAATCGGTAAATCGGCACACATCTCCTAGTATTTAAGATTTAGTGTATTATTTTGTAAGTCAAGTTGTTAGGTATACTTCTATTGGGAATTTGAACTTGATGGTTGTTTCGACTTCCATAATATATGAATTAGTCAATATTAGTGTAGAGAGAAGAAAAATGAGACAAAGTGAGAGAAAGAGTATAGGGTTGGAGCACAATATCTGCATGTGAAATATTTGCAAAAATGTAAGGAACTCAAGCTCAGGGAAAAGTCTGCTTAGCTTGAATAATTCTAAGATAAGAAGCTCTGCAGTTGAAGCAAAATTGTGTGAAGTGGAGAAATAGTTGAAATTCCAAGATCTATGTATGTGAAGAATTCACTCTATGCACCTGTAACATTTTGTGTTCAGGTAATATATATTTAAGTACTTTTTTGTGAAGTCTTAACTGAAGCTGAAGAATCGATAATTTATTTCAGAAGTGTTAGTATGGGATCTCCTCCTCTTTTTGTAGGTAAGGGTTATGAACTTTTGTGTGCCAAGATGCAGACATTTATTCATTATAATGGTTTGCAAAATTGCATAGAAAATAGATGCATTGATCCCAATGATGATGCACTATCTATCTATTTCATCCAGTGAGCCTTAGATGTTAATGTTATAATAGTAATTAATGAAGCAAATACAACTAGGTAATCTTGGAAAAATTTGAAGAGAAAGTTTGATGTAAGGGGGAGATATATGGTTCAGTCACATCCTATTAACATTTCAATAGACAAACCCGTACCTGTAGAAGCAGTAGAAGATAATAAAATTGTTGGCAAAACCCACTATGCGTATACAATAGTGGATGATGATAATGTGTTTGAAGTTGAAAATGAGTAGCAACTCATGATACATCTATCATAAGATGATGTTCGGTAAGAGATTGTGGAATTAATGTTGTAGTAATAGTTGAATTCGATGAAGAATTTGTAGTAGAAAATGGATAAAATATTTCATATTGTTCAAATGAAATTTTTAAGGCTTTGGCTTGTAAGCTAGAAATTAAAATTTAATTTGATGAGTTTGTTGAACCACATATAGTGGAAATAACAACAGAACTTGGCATTGTTGACATAGAATTTGTTGAAGTAGATAGATGTAAAGAAAGTAAAAGGTATGAAGACTCTTTCAATAAAACAGAGTATGTGGAAACTGATGATGGTGAATTGCACAATGCTCAGACATGTGTGGATGAGGATTGCAGAATTGCAAATGTAGCAATTTTTCCTTTGGATATTCCAACAATGCTTATTTCTGATAACAGCTATAAAAACGTTGTCAATAAAGCACCTAGTATTGGTGAAATTTCCCATGAAGTAGTAAGGGTTAATGATGGAAATGCTGATGGAGTGGAAATTTCCATAGCAGCAATGTTTGAAGCAACATCGGAGTATGAGACAAATAAAGAGCATGATGCCAACGAATTTCTTGAACTTGTGTTCCGAACATGGGTTTGAAAAGTTTTTGAAAATATTGATGCTCTTAATTTTCTTGAAGAATTTGATAATATTGTTGTAGAATGCACAAAATTTGTAGTGATTGAAGGAATATATAATGATGCTAAAAGGAAAGAGATGGATGATTTTGTGACTATAGAAGTTACTAGAAAAGAGACTGCATGATGACAATACTGAAGATGTTATATCTTTTGTCGCACTTAGAGAAGGTGAAGCAAAGAATGATGTTTTTTTATGAAGAGTTAAAATTCTTAGGAGAATGGATTGAAAATCCAAGATATGATGATGACGATGCTAGTCTTGTTGTAGAAGTAGAGATGGAGAAAGTTCATTTCATTGTTGCAGAAGTAAAGGAAAATTTTAAAAGTTGAGTGAAGAGATAGAGGATGCTCTAAAAAAAGGGAGCAAAGTGAAAATAATCAATATGGTTCTTATTATAATGTTTTATACAATTCTGTAGTTTTTTTAGTGTGCAGGTGAGCAACCATTTTAAGTTAAAGAAGAAGTTGTTCAAGGTGATCAATTTGTAAATTTTAATTTTGACTAAAGTTGCACAGAAGCTGCATTAGTTAAAAACTCAGTTGAAATCAAGTATTACTATTAGTCAATATGTTAAAATAATGACACTACACACACATTAAAAAGGAAAGAGATAGATTTTGGGATTTCAGTATACACACATTAAAATGTTAGAAGAAAAATATTTGGATTAGAATCCTTGGATTAAAGGACATTCATATTTTGGATAATCTCAAGAAAATTAAAAAAGACTTTGTAACTGAAGTTGTAGATAGTAGATTTAAGAAACCAGAGGAAATAATGAAGGAGAAGAAGAAACTGAAGATGAAGCCAATGAAGACAAAGAAGAATGTATAATTTAAAGTGTGACATCACCAAAGAAGGAAGAAATGAGTTGTATTCCTTTCTATGTCTAAGAACCATAAGTTTGAAGGAGGAAGAATAAAAAAAAGGGATGAAGAGAGAAGTAGCTCATTGTCAACAAAAAAGGTCGATTCAAAGTAAGAGACACCATTAAACACTCATGATTGAGGAAAAGAACCTGAAAAATATAAGATTAAATCTTAATACAGCTGTTATCACTCTAGGAAACTCCTCTAGGTTGTAGCTCGAGGATGCCTAGTAACTTAAACTATTTTTAGGGTTTTTCTTAATTGGATCAAGCCAGGTAACCTATATAACCTCTCAATCACAAGGCATTTAATTACAACTTGTTCAATAGTTTGACAAAAAGGTGCAGGGATGGAGAGCCCAGCAGGCTGGCAAACTTACGCACATAACACATGCATATAAATGGCTAAATCCTACTGAGGATGGCGTTTATAAATCAAATATCACTAAATAACCAATAGGATGATAGCTATCAGCCTTTTAATAAATCTGAAAGTTACCTAAATGCACATTTAGGCAATAAACATAGTAAAGAAAGAGATGGCTGAACAAATCGCAACAAAATAGCTTATACTTAGAAGAAACAAGATGAGACACTTGATAATGGAACAGGCTCTTAAATCCCCAGAGTCAAACGCTTATTCATAAATTAATCATGGGCTTTATATCCTTTTACAAAAGTTACAGATCCTAAAAATCTGATCTGTTTACATCAAAATAATTGAAAGTAATAGTTTTTTCTAGATCAGGGCTTCAAACCCTTGCTAACTATTTGTTTATCTGCTGCAAAGATCTAGTTCATTGAGCCAATTTAAATGACTGAAGTGGTCATTGATAATCACCATTGATGGTTTTACTATGAAATTTATGCCAACAACCAGTGTCTCTGTGTTTACTTGAAGTGATTTTCCTCATTTAATCCACTGGATTTTTCTTTATCTTGTTGCTGCAGATTCGGCACTCCAAGTCTCTATTTTTCTGTAGTTTCGGTGCTCCAATTCTCTATTTCTCCGCAAGTTCACCTCTATGGTCGCTGACTGGAGGCTTTTTTCTCTATTCCATCGGCGCCCCAAGTCTCATTGTTTACACAGTTGCGGAGGTGAAATGAACTAAAATTCATTGTATTACTGCCAGAAGTTGATTGGCGACGGAATCGAGGCACTAGCCTTTTATGCCTCCGTCACTGTGGAGATATTTCATTGAAAACTCATCGATCCGTAGACTACATGCCTTCTGATCACCGATGATACTTTATTGTTGTGCTTATCGAAGTGTTGTAAACTTTATCATTTATCGGGAGCCTTAGTCTATCTTTCTTCGGTTGTTCTGGCTCCCCATTTCATTATCTTGCCAATGGCTAGTGATTCTGGGTTTCGATGCCGAAGTTTCATCTGCTTGCGGACCCCATAGTCTATCTTTATTCCACAGTAGTGGCCCTTTACAGGACTAATTCGCCGATGGTTTCTCTGTAGTTCTTTTGATCGCCGTGGAGATGCTTGGTTCTAAACTCTCTGACAATTAGTCTTTAGTCCTTCTGATCGCAGACGATTTCCTCTTCTCGCGGAAGCCATAGTCTGTAATTCTTCCTCCATTTCGATGTTGTAGTGGACTAGCTCGCTGATGCTTTTAAAGTTTTCAAGTCCTGAACAGATTTCATCGGTGATCGAAACTCAAAACCTCTCACCATCGGAACTTTTAATCATTGTATCCTCCGTAGTTGTGGTGCTTTAGCCACTATATTCTCCATAGTTGCGACACTTTTAGTCACTATTTTCTCTGCATTTGCGGCGATTTTAATCACTATATTCCCCGATCTATAGTTCTCGGCTTTCCCGATCACCGATGATTTCTCATTGTTGTGCTATCGGAATGTTTTTCTTTCAATTGATCAGAAGCCTTGTCCATCTTTATTTCAATGTTTCGGCCCCTTAGCAGACTATCTCCTCGATACCTTAGTGTTTTCAAATCCTGAACTACTTTCATCGCTATCAGAGGTGAGTAGGAGTTTCCATCGGAGCCTTTAATCATTCTGTTATCCACAGTTGCTGTGCCGCAGTGCACTAAGACTCCGCAACGTCGGCAAAATAGAGGACTATACATCTGATCCCTGTTTAAAATTGTTCTATATGCAGTAAAAGTTTTAGCGATATGTTTATCTGCCAAAAAGGTTCTCCATAACTAACTCATCTGTGATTGGGAGCTGTAGTAAATAATGCATCGAAACTTTTAATCATTGTTTTCTCCGCCGTTTCGGCTCCCTAGTGGACTATTTTGTTGCTACATTGTTCTTAGTTTTTCCAACCGCCAAAGAGTTCATCTATTGATTGATTGGAATGATCCTTGTCATCGATCGAAAGCCATAGTCTTTCTTCCTTCTACAGTTGCAGCTCCATAGCGAACTATCTCACCGATCTATAATCTTCACAACGTCCGATTGCTGCTTGAAAAACATTTCAATGGTGTAAAAAAGTTTCAGCAATATGCCTATTTGTCGAAGCGGTTTTCCACCTGCTATTTATCTTCCATCTTTCAGTAGCTAATGAGATGTTTTGATCCTCACCCAAGCCACTGAACGCTAGAACTTGTGAAATTTTTACCCAAATAAAAAACAGAGGCTTTCAAATTGTCAGTGACCTTCATATTCTTCATTACATGAGTTAAATTATTCATACTATCAAAACAAATTTATTTTGGGAGATAACATCTGGCTCCTACTCGGGGATGGGTACCTCCCTGTGAGGTCCCAAGAACCCCAGACCAAAATGCCTTTCCCTAAAATCAACTAAGTAAATTAACACTATTCTTTATTGTTCCATTGGGAATGGAGTCTTATTCTGAAAGCAAAAACAACCTACAATCTACTAATTTACAATCATAAGGCCTCAGAGCCTCAAATAAAATAGAGTTTCAGGAACCGCCCATTTACTGGGTCATCGAATACCTCTTCACCTTCCATATTTTGCAATTTGAAGGTGTTATTCTCATATACCTGGTCTATAACAAAAGGGCCAATCCACAAGGAGTCAAACTTTCCATGTTTCCCCTTGTCCTGTCTGACAGCATTCCACTTGAGGACCCAATCTCTGACCTGGAAGTTGTTTGCCTTTGCTCTTTTGTCAAATATGCCCTTTATCCTCTGCTGATAAGCCTTTGATTTTTCTACAACTTGCTCCCTGATCTATTGTCACTCCATCAAATCCATCATCCTTCTCATCATATCATTTGGTTCATCTTCCTCCTCCTGAAAATTTTTTCCCAATGGAAGTGTGAGCTGGATAGGAAAGATGGCCTCAGTGCCATAAACTAATTTGAATGGAGAAGTCCCTATGGATCTTTTGTCTATCACCCTATCAGCCCATAAAGCAAACTTAAGCTTTGAATTGCAACTTTTCTGATTTGTCTCTAGTAGTTTCCTAATGATTCAGACTAAGCTTTTCTTGGATGACTCAACCAAGTCATTTCCTTGTGGGTAATTGGATGTGGAGTGCACTAGTTGAATACCCATTGATTCACACATTTTAACTAATGCTCCCACCTTAAAATCTTGTGCATTATCAATCACTAATCTTACTGGGAAACCAAATCTACTGAAGATGTTCTCATATAAAAATCTCATGATGACTTGGTGAGTGGCATTTCTGGTGGGTATTGCTTCTATCCATTTGGTAAAGTAGTCAGTGGCCATTTATGCTGTCCACTGGAAGATGGATTTATTTCACCTATGAAATCCAGACCCCATTGCTAGAAAGGGCCATTCACTGTAACAGGCCTAAGGGGAAAGGATTTGAGTTGCTGCTTCCCTACAAATCTTTGACATTGGTCACAGGCCCTTACAAAAGTGCATACATCAGCAAAGAGGGCTGGCCAATAGTATCTTGCTTTTAAGATCTTGTGGGCTGTGGTTTTCTAGTAGTGGTGGCCTCCACATGTACTAGAATGAAAGTGTTGCATGACCTGCTATGCTTCCTCTTTATCTAGACATCTTAACAAAATTCCAGACTGATCCTTCCAATATAGCAAATTGTCAATTATGCAAAACTTAACAGATTTCAATTTAAGAGATCGTGCTTGGTTAGGAGTAAGATCAGGAGAAACTTCTAATTTTAGCAAAAATTGAAGGATACCTGAGTACCACTGAAATGAAGATATGTTCTCAGCTACTGCTGGGATGTTATTCTGATCTTGATTTACTTCTGTTTTAGCTGCTACTATAGTCTGCACCTTTGCTAATCTGACATATGTGAAATTCATTCCCAGCAGTTCACAGTTTTCTTTGGCCATAAGTTTGGCTAGGCCTAGTCCCTTTACCAGCTTGGTGGGTTTTACCTCTACATCAAACTCAATGAGTTTGGCAATCCACTTAGCTCTCTTCCCATCAATGTCAGGCTAATTCAAAACATCCTTCACTGCAGCTAAAGGGACATATGAAATTTCCTTTGCATGGAGAATATAGATTCTGAAGTTCTTCAAAGATTTTATGAGAGCATAAGCCTACTTCTCAATTGGATACTTCATCTCAGCATCTCTCAGGGTTTTGCTGAAAAAAGAAATTGGATGATCAAGACCTTCATCATTCTTTTGTAATAGTACAGCTGCCACTATGTCTCAAGATACAAAAGATAAAATGTAAAATCCCTTGGTGTAGTTGGGACTAATCAGGGTTGGGGCCTCCATGATGGCTTTCTTAATGTCTTCAAAAGAATTTCTTTCCTGGTCAATCCACTTTATTTCTACATCCTTTTTTAGCGTGGCTATTATGTGCTTTACCAGCTCAAAGAAATTTGGAACGAATCTCTTGACAAAGTTTATCTTGCCTAAAAAGGACTGAATGTCTCTTTTTGACCTTGGTATTGACAGCTGTTGAATTGCTTCCACTCTTACCGGATCGATCTTTACACCTTCTACTGAGACTATGTGGCCTAGCAGCTTTCCTTCATTGAGTGCAAATTGGGATTTCTTGGGGTTCAGTGATATTCCATACCTTCTGCACTTCAGAAATACCTTCCTTAAATGCTGCAAGTGGTCATGATGGCTGTGAGAGTAAACTGTCAAGTCATCTAAATATATCAGCACATATTTATCTTTTATCCCTACAAAAGTTAGGTCCATAGCTCGCTAAAAAGTAGCCCTAGCATTCATTAGCCCAAATGGAATTTTAGCATACATGAAAGTGCCCCAAGGAGTGGTAAAGGCAGTCTTCTCTTGGTCATCTAGGTCTGCAGCAACTTGGTTCACTAGTACAAAATGAGGAATTAGCTACTAGGTGACTAAAAATTCTAGTCACCATAGGTTTTTCAAGTGATTTACTACTAAATATGAGCAATTTTAATTGACCCAACTATAAACGACTATAATCAATGACTAATTTAGTCACCATTTAACAAATATGACTAGATAATAAGTTACAGAGTTAAAAATGACTAACATAAATGACTAATTTAGTCACGGCATAAAAAATGACTAGCTATAAGAATATGAATTAGTCATTTATGTTAGTCATTTTTAATTGTGTCATGGAAAATTGCAAATTTGACAATGAAGTGTAAATTTTGTAAACTCTAACACATTCTATTAGTATTATTGGTGCCATGCACCTCGATCTTCAGAGATCCACCAAACCAATTGCACACATTTTCTCTTGACCATCTTTATCCCTGTTGCACCATTGAAACAAACACGGCTAAGCACGTTCCAAAGGAAAATTGCATTCCTACGTCAATTACGAATTAGGTACTAGAACCAATACCATATTGATACCTAGCGAGAAGAAGCATAGTTGTACATCCCCTCAAGAACCGGCCATTCGAATGCGCCAGCTCCACGTAGACTTACCAAATGCATCCAATGCATGGAAAAAAAAACATGTCCACTTTGGATCTGTGGGTTGAAGGTATCGTTCGACGCCTGCTCCTCTGTTTTTGCACTTGATACCCTATTTTTGCAGACGATAGGTCAGTTCAGGATCTCGCAGTGACTAGTCGGAGCACTTCAAAGGTATGGTTCTTGCTGTTCCGATCATGTTCATCACTCCAGTCAATAACTGGTTGTTATGGATTTTTACAGGTCTCAATGTTGCTGGAGTTACTGCTTCCACTTTACATTCGCAATTATCACCATCTCTAGCCTATGCGCTCATAACCATATGCATTTTGAGCTTTCATCCTAGGAAAAGCATGAGCACCCTCCTGTAATGCCACTATTTGCAAAGGTCAATGGTTTTTGGACATCAACATTCCTCACACGCTCCAAAGGAAAACTAAAGCCGACATTAGAAGAAGTGATTAAACTTTGCAAGGAGGTTTACTTCTTGCAGATGTCATTATAGAGAAAGGGTCGAATGATACCTTCAACTGACAAATTTGAAGTTGACGTGTTTTTTTGGCCATGCATTGGATGCATTTGGTAAGTCTACATGGAGGAGGCATATTTGAATGGCCGATTCTTGAGGGGATGTAGGGCCCTCATCTGTGGCTGTCACCGGTCGTCGTCCTAAAGAGTATTGATCAAATTTTGGTATCGGTCGGAGTCAATGGTTTGGCCAAGAAGTGGTGACTACGACCGGATTCCGGGCCAAATCGTCAACTCCATAGACTACTCCATTTATAAAACTAAACAACTTATACGATAAATATTAAAAAAATATAATATATAACCAATTAACATAATTTATATAATAAAATAATAAAAATAAAACAAATATATATATATAGCAAAAAAAAAAATCTATATAATTTATATAATAAAACAATAAAAATAAAACAAAATATATATAACAAAAACAAAAAAAGCTATATAGTTTATATAATCAAATAATAAAAATAAAACAAAAAAATCTATTACAGCAAATACAGTTATCCACCCAACTCTCAATCCAACAGCTATCCACCCACCTCTGTTACGGCATGATGGTAGATTTTCCTAAACCCCATGGAGATTTCATCCTCTAATTCCATTAATGACTATTCACCAAGCTCGTTGGCACTAAATAGCCTGTCCAAACAGACCGTTGGTGCCAAATATTTTGGGTTGGCTGGAGGCTAGGAGGGTTTGGTGGGTTATGAGGGAAAGTACTATGAATTTGGTGGAATTTTTGGTCAATTACGATGCCACATGCGATACTGTTGAGGAGATTGGTATGGATATTTATCATGGTTGGGGTCGGGTTTACAATTTTTGTATTACCATCCCTACCAAGGCAAAACAACACTTGAGAGAACCTAGAGGCTCGTGAAGAGACAAGCCACAAATCCTGCAGCTCTAGAGTTAACATGACCATCTTCCCTTACAAAATCCATGGTAAGTTTCTTGGTTAAGTGTGAATTGATAAATTTTGTCGGAAAGTTTCTTGGTTTAGTGTGAATTGATAAAAATTTCCTAAAGCATATGTAACTAGGTTAAAATCATTGATAAGTTTATTTTTACTGTGAATTTTTATCATTTAGCCAGGGCATTGACACTAACTCTTGGGATCGAGTCAACTCCCGGCATCACCTCATCTTATGTGCTCTCTTGTCTATGCTGCAGGTTACTAGCTCACTGGTCTCAAGCTGTGTCGATCCAACCGACCACCTGCAAATTGATCTGGAACTAGAATTGGAACCCGTGAATTTTCTTTCTTAGCTACCCTCCTTCCTTATATTGCCAAAGGTTAGAGTAGCATCTACGCTCAACCTCATGCTGGAAAGTCTGTGTATTTGCCCCAATGAAACAATTCTGCTCACTCACTCAGTTAGGCCCCAGATTCATCTCTTTTGACACATAAATATAAGAGATATATGCAAGATGCCTGTTACATATTTAAAAGATATATACTCTGCTTTTCTATTATGCTTCAAATTTGAAGCCTTCAGATCCCTTCAAAGGCCATTTTAAATGTCATAGAAGGCCACAAGGAATTTTACCATGCAAAAAAAAATTAGTTTCATTTCCAGCACTTCAATAATGAAATTGAGTAAGCCTCGATAAATTTGCAACAGATGGGAAGCTACAAAATTTGCCTATCCAAGGATTCAGTGCACTATGGGAGAGTTGGGACTCAGAGTCTTCCCAACTTCCCTTGAATATTTAGATCATGGATGAGGATCTCAGTCCCAATCGACATGGACCATGGTGGGCCACTAGGCTTCCTAGTTCCAAGTTCAAGTCAGTGAGTCAGGATTGTGACTCACAATTCGATGTTCACTTTCAAAGCATTTAATGGCATTAGCATGCATTACTTATTCACCAACTTCATTAAATCCTAGTATGAGATGATTCCAACTGCCAACTCGATTTTCCATCCGTCATCTTATTGTTCACCAAGTCACGTGATCTCACAACTTACAAGCCACTTGAGTATTTGAGTATATGATGTGAAATTATATACTCATATGAGTCATATCTATGAATGGTGAATTGATTTGATAACCCTCCACTGTCAAGGCTCCGTAAGGAAAAACTAATGGTGTTGTTTTTTGGGTTACAACTTACAAGTTTCAACTTACAATGTGTTGCACAATATTTGCTAGATTTGAACCTAACCTGGTCCAATGGGTATGTAAGTTTCTCTAGACCAGGGTTTCACCCAGTTCTAGACATTTCTATTATGATCACCACAAGATTGGGATGACGGATCTTTGGTAGCAGGCTAGCAGCACGTCACCCTTTGTTTGTGCTCATGAATCATATCATATACTAGTTAGCCCAGGGTTCTAGGATTTATTCCAATTTCCATTCATTTACTGGGGTCAGAATCATTTGAATCAGCACTCCCAGTCTCCCACGGTCCACCTAGGCTGCTTAGTCTACCTCTCTCATCGGAGGAAGAGGTTAGGAAGTAGAGATAAAGGAAACTGAAATGGAGGTCCAGCCAGAGAGAATGGTTGTACAATATGCATATAGTCATCTCTAAAAGAAATAAAAGAATTTGTCATATAACTAACTAAATATTATCATTACTTAATTTGTCTGGATGCTTACATGGTAACTCTTATGCCCAAGCTATTTATGAGGGTTTCCTATGTCTACAATGGCTATAATTTAGAGAGGCTCATTCCCATCATTATAGCACCAGTGGGTTTCTCCTGAAAATATCGCTATTACGTCTCCCCTCCTTACTCACCTCACCTTTTGAATTGAGTCCTCTTCTTGTTGTTGTTATTCCACCCATGGGCTCTCTGATCTATGCCCTGAGCCTCCTCATAATGAAGAATGATCTTTGAAAGTCTCTGGAAACCTCAGGAAAACAATACCCAATTTTCGCTCACCTGCACAGATATATCTATGTTATGTAGAAGCAATTATAAAATGATTTTTTTTTTTTAATCATGTGAAATACACAAACATGCATTCGCCTACCTTGGGAAAGGTAAACCAACTCAGGAGCACTGGGATATTGTGGAATTGAGATGGAGTTGCTTCCAATCATTTTTCTGTAGAAGGAAATGGTTGCACACTCTAATTCCTTGTTGTCTTCTGTGGTGGGAAACTTGAACGTTCCACCTTTTTCACAGGTAGGAGCAAGAGAAGAAAAGGTAGAACGTTGGGTAGGATGGATTGAGCTTCCCCAAACTTAAAGTGATTCATGAAGTATGTGAAAAAAAACATTATTTTGGGTTTATGAGTATAGGACAATCAGATGTCAGGACTCAGACTCTCAACTCTCTAATTCTATGCTTCAGTGTCTCCCTAATTTCTATTTCCTACGGAAGATTGTGCAGAGCTAAGCTGTCGACTACGGTTGTTATGAATTTACAGGTATGTATAACATTTTACACTTGTGTAACATTTTATATGTGGATAAAAGTTAAATGTGTTTCTTGTTGGAGTTCCTTCTGGTTCTATAAATATAAGGGTTTAAAATTTCTCCATCCAAAATGTTGTTTGAAATTTGTAATGTATTATTCTATTGTGTTTATACTAAGTATCGAATACTCAATAGATGTAACCTTAAAAAACCCAGTATTTAAATGAAATCAGAACCAAAATAATGTATACTTTTCATAGTCTAGGACCACAACTTTATTTGGGCGGAGGAGCAAGAAGAAAGAGCCTTGTATTTGAGTTCCAAACCTATCAATGTTATTTATCTGCCATGAATTTTAAACATTAGGTTGAAATAAATAACAATATTTGAATATAAGTGTTTGAATTGTTCCAATTTCCTTAATGAAATCCAATAGTTGAAAGGATAAAATATTTAACAACCGACACTATAAATGTTGTAGACTCTTACCCCTTTGTTTTCCTGTCATCCTTCTAATAATGGAAACAAGAAGTACAAATTCTCTACCAATATATCTAAACAAGGGAATCCCTTGATGGATGTTCATGAATGAGCGACTGGGAGTGCAATGATCTAGCAAAGAACATGATTTCAACATCCTTGTTGTCGCAAACCTCCCAAACATGTGTTTATGATTCGTCGTCCTTGTTGACTTTGGTAGAAACTAGACACCCAACTTGTAGTGATATTTGTAGGAGAATTTAAAGTTCTTCCTTATAGTGGACTAATAAATTATTAACATTTTTGATAGGGATGATAAACTCGATATAGATTGGAGGGACTATCCATAATCTACCTGAAATTGGGGATTTTGTTTAATCACTTCGAAATGGGGTATAAACTTGATATACATTAGAGGGACTATCAATAATCCACCTAAAATTGGGGCCTTTGTTTGATCACTTTGATTTGAGCATGTGGGGAGGACATGATTCAATTCTAAATACAACTGCTGAATTTAGGGTTAATAAAAAAGTTTCTCCGTGAAAGCATTAGGTATTACATTATGGGGTTTTTCTTTTAGGTAGGCCCAATCACACTTGACCAATAGAGCCACCATCAAGCTGAATCAATCCTCCATTCAAAGGTCCTTCCAAATTCCAATGCCTTATTTTATCAATGACCTAACAACTAAGTATTTCACAGCCCGACAGAATTGTCCCTTATCTAAGTTCAATAAACTATATGCTCCAAGGACCGAGAGAGTACATGGTTTACCTCACTAATTCCATGTAAATGTTGAATCACTCGGAATTTCTTCTTATTGTCATTTTTTTCTATACACTGTTTTTAATAAATAATAAAATTTTGTTGTACACTTACAGTTTCAAATGAAAAGAATGATTTATTTTTTATTTATTTCCGCATTTTCACAGCTTTTCGCTCCGCACCTCTACTTTTTTGTTTCTCTCTTTGTTGTGACCCTCCACCGAACCTTTTGTTTCATATACAATGGATATTATTCTTGATAACCTTCCCCCTTCGTGCCATGTCAAGTTTAGTGGGTGAATTTAAGGATCTATCATGAAGCCTCACCAGTTGATGTGGATTTCGGGCATGCAAACATTGGATAAGGTTGTTTTAGTTCATTAAAGGAACCAACCCAGATGCCTTTATATGGAGCCCAAAATACAAAATTATTTCACAGGTCGATCAGGCGGGGAATTCATCACTGGCTAGAGCCCCAGGCGGGCGGGATACAAGGTTGGTTGGTTCCTGCATTACACCCTGCCCTGCTGGAGAGACACCAACTCAATCGTACTTATTCTTTTATCTATCAGGCGAGTTATTTTTATTAATCAGTTTCCTTAAAAGAAAGTGTTCAACATTTAGGGCTAAGAAAGACTGAAGCAAGTCCAGTTCATTAGGGAACTCTACTTCATCTTAAGACGATCTTCACTCTAATGGACTTAGAGACTCTCTTAAGGCTAGTATCTTCTATGGATCAAAGCATATGGGACCTATAAGGACCAATGCGATATGTCAATTCAAAAAGAAAAAACGTGGTATCCTAATAGTCTAATAGTTCAAACCCCTATTCAACTGGTAATTAAGTACATAAAGGTGTCCCACTTGGATTATGAGCATGAGCTGTTTATCTAGATGGGAAATGAAATACATAAAGGTGGCATGTATACTATTTGGATCACAAGCATGAGAGCTAATTTGAGAAGAAAGAAAGGTGGCATGGTCAAGATGATAGAGAGTCTGAACCCGACCTTACAATAAGTGGAATTTCAGTAATATAAGGTGGCTTCTCTACTGGTCGTAGTAGTTTCCCACGAGCTAAAGATAAGCGGTAAATTCAGTACATAAAAGTGGCCAAAGAAGAAAAGGTAGCATTGGGAATAAATCTATACATCAATTCATATCTTTTAAGAGTTAATATTAATCTTTCTCTCCAATAAGCGCTTTAATGAGAATCTTTTTCTCCGAATTCTATTTCTCTCCATGAGATCTTCCTCTACGAAGCTACTATAGAATGGTATGTTAACTTACTAATATCTGCATCTCTAGTAGTTAACAGAATATCTGCATCTAATGATAGGTCAATTTCACTTTTCTTCTCCAATAGAGATCTTACTCTCTAAAGCTTAAATAGATTTAGTTCACCTAATAATACTGGTTCGTTCACTGGCTTAAGGAACTTGGCAAAGAGAAACTCTGTTCAATTTTTCACAACCCTTCAAAGTAAAATGGGACCCTACCCTTCAAATTTGATCCCTGTAGACTGCTATGCAACAAACCAATGCATGGCTGTTGTTTGAAAAAATGCCTGAAAAAAAATCTAGTTACATGGAATGCAATGGTTGTAGGTTATTCCCAAAATGGACATGGAGAAGAAGTCATTACACTCTTTCACCAAATGGAATCGTCACGTTTGATACCAATGTAACTTCATGGAACTCAATGATCTCTGGGTATGCACAGAGAGGACTTGAGTATGAAGCTTTGGTTTTTTTGCTAGAAATGCGAGCAATAGGGGAAAAACCCCACTTCGTAATGGTGTTGTATGTGCTTCCTGCATGTGCCAACATAGGCGCCCTGGGAAAGATTAAGGAAATCCATGGTTATATAATTATGAGCAGATTTGAGTTGCATGTTTTTGTGGGAAGTGCAGTTGTAGATATGTACTGTAAATGCGAGAGTTTCATGGATGCACATCAAATGTTTGAAAAACTGTCAGAAAGAGATGTGGTTTCATGGAGTTCAATGATTGCAGGGTATGCAATGCATGGTCATGCTGAAGATTCCCTTATACTCTTTAAGAAAATGAAAGAGGTAGGTGCAAGGCCAGACTACATAACCTATATTGGTGTCCTTACAACTTGTAGCCATGCAGGTCTAATTGATGAAAGCAAGCAATATATCAAGCAAACGAGTAGGGATTATGGAATCAAACCACGTGTGGAACACTATTCATGTTTGGTTGATCTTCTAGGTTGGGTAGCGCATCTCAAGGAGGCATATGAGTTAATAAACAAGATACCAATGAAGCCTAATGTGGCTGTGTGGGGTGCCTTTCTCAATGCTTGTAGAATTCATTGCAATATAGATCTAGGAGAGGTTGTGCCAAAACAACTTTTTGTTTTGGAACCGGAAAATGTTGGAAATTTTGTGTTGTTGTCAAATATCTACTTTGCAACTGGTAGATGGGATGAAGTATCCAAATTGAGGAAAAGAATGAGAGATAGTGGGGTGCAAAAGACTCTAGGATCCAGCTGTATTGAAGTGATAAACCATGTGCATGAGTTCATTTCTGGGGATGATAAACAACAGCATACAGCTAAAATGTAGGTAAATGTTGCAGAGCCTGGCTACAAAGTTGAAGAAAATGCTTAAGTAACCAACTCTTCTACCTAGTTTTGGGTAAGTGATAATCTCGGTTCTCACCCTGTACTTAACTTGCAGCTAGCTTAGATGAACTTGCCTGCTTGAGATGGAATCCTATCGCCTAGATTAAGATCAGGCCTTCACATGCCTGGTGAGAATTTTGTGCTGCATGATATATAACAGGTTTTACAAACATGGTTAGTTTGTTCTCTATAGAGAGCGTGAGAGGGTAACTCTCTCAATGCTGCATGCAACAGGTCTTACAACTATCTTCTTGGATGCTATATCAAAAGATTTACTTCTCCCTTCCTCAAAAGCACTTTGCTGCATCCCTAGTGGTCTTGATGCACTATGTCTCAACAATATAGGATTGTAGGCAGTGACTGAAAGAAATGCTTTGCAGTTTCTTGTACATGTCTTCACATCATGAAAGTATTTCATGTTGAAGAATTTGTGATTGGATTTCATTGGTTTTCTTCTGTTGGGAAGGTAGCCATCAGAATATAAGTCTTATGAATTTTATGTTAGTATGGCTTTGAGAAATTAATATAGATTATGTTCTTTGTATTATGCAAAATATAATATTCTATTTGGATTATTCATGTAAATTTTCAGAGTTAAGAGCTCGGAAGAGTTAGAGAAAGAGGAATTACAAAAGATCCTCAAATTCAAGGCTGGGTCACTTAATAAAAAGGTACCAATTAACAAGTTTGTTTTTTGTCCATACTCTGCAATTTTCTCTATCGAGTTTCTGAATGATCTTATGTTTACAGATATTCCGCGCTAAAGGGGATCTTGGTCTATTTTGCAATCTCAAACATCATGTCACAACACCTATGGTAGGATGGATGTAATAAGGTTGATGCAATTAAAAGTATTTTCAGGATCATTTCTTATAGGAAGATATTAAATTGTTTTTTATCTAAATCAGGAATTTCACTTTGCAACCGAGAGCGCCTTCCTCTACCTGCACCAACTAAACTTTTTAAAAAGGTTAGGAACTTAATCCAGATAGATGATTGATCGGGAAGAAAGTCTCAGTAGTCAGGTGTCATATTTTGGTTATTATTATCCAATTTATATTTTAATACTTTGGACATGCTGTGTTGTTTTGTCAGCTCTCTCAAACACATAAGTCTGAGAATTAGGACAAGCAGATCAAAATCTGCAGCACCTCACTGAAATAAATTACAAAGACTCTAGCTCAAAAATTCATTTGTTTAACCCCACAGTGAAGTGCTAAGCATCTCTTTTATATAACAAGAGATGACAAGACTACAATGAATGTAGACACCTTGAGTGGTGCACCTCTCTAGAAGAGATAAAACCCTAACCTTGATGCAAGATCCTTCTAGCGAAGAGTGCGACCTCATGCATGAGTTCACCCTAACTAGAAGAGAACGTCGCTAAAGAAAACTAAAATCGTACAAGAGAATCTCTCTCTCATGTAATATGCCTATAAACTGAAGATGTTCCTCATGCATGCACGATATCTGTCTTAGGAACTGCACCCTTTGCAGATAGAGCATGCATGCATCCTACTCACCCACTCAATGTCTACAAGACTGCTACATCCTCATCAGAGTCTCTAATGCACCTCCCTCATAAACTACAAAATCTCTCCACAATAATCAAGGCTGGAATGTCTGCTAAAATTGTTGCTTCTGAAGAAAAATGCCTCAAAGCAACATGGTAAAAAAACTAACAGGGTTTGCTTATATGGAAGGTCTGTAATCGTGTTTCTCATATTTTTATGGACATAATTTGAACACTGTCATAGTGTTCAGAAGTTGCTTTTATTTAAAAAAATAGATTTGTAGAGACTTACCTTCAGTTCTTGGTTTTGACCACAGACCCTTTCTAATATGGAGGCAATATATATACTGATTTCATATTACTGAATCGTATTCGAATCTGTATTTGTACTCGAATTATCCTACTATGGTTCAAACCAGTGTTGTTTTACTCATCGAAGATTCGCCTAGGCCTCCCAGTCTGGTCAAGTCATGTCTGAAATGAGTATGTGGCTAACACTATCTGAGTGGATTTGGCTCACACTTGGCTCACACTCACCAGAGCAGACTTAGACTTGGCTGACGCTCAAATTACAAACCTATTTCTTTTTTGTTTCAAATTTCAGTTTATTGTTTTGCAGACAAATAAAGTTTTGTATTATCATAATTTATAACATGGAATTTGTGGATAGACTATTGCTTTATAGCTCATATGAATCGGAAATATCATTAATATATTTTTAAAATTTTTAATTTTTCTGCACAAAATTTTTAGTTTTTTCATTTTGGTCTATTTGTAGAGTTTCATGGAGTCTTTAATGAAGTTTTATAGTCCCTTGTTCTGTGTCTGATCTGCAACAGTTCTTAGGGCTTCACCCACTCTCCTTGGCTTCCCTTCAACCTCACTTTGATACCATGTGAGTTTTACGCACAAGAATGTGGGGCAGAGAATGCAAACTGTAATATATTAAAAGATGGAATGTTAAGCTTGATTCATCTACCATATGGTGTGGATGTCAATACATATAAGGAAGACAATGTCCCATACCAAAATCCTATACAACCACTTTATTACTTAAGCTCTATCATAAGCTCAATTTATGATATATGATATAAGTCATGTATTTGCTAACCTGGAGTACACAACAACTGTATCATTTGACCATTATTGCACTATATGGTCTTCTCTTGATTGTTTATATTATGATAAACCAACCTCTTTAATAGCTTTAGTTTCAGTAGCTTCTACTAATTTTTTCTAAAATTAGGTGTACATGTGATCTAAGTCACCGTGTTCGGCAATTTTCTGCCTTGAAAATCAAAATTCAACGAACTTTTGCCACAACCGAATTCAATCGATAAAATTCGGCGATTTTCATTTGCAATTTCGAATTTTTGCTTCAGACGAATCAAAGGGCGAATTAAATTGTGTCAAATCTTATGAAATCGTATAAAATTCGTTAGAAAATCGTTTAAAATCGTTTTTTACCCTTTTCATGGCCCGCGGGTAAATCCTACTTTCCTACACCTCCGTGCGGGAAGAGTCAAGGCTCGTCATTCTTTTTGTTGCCATTCTTCACTGCTCGTTACACTGGTGCCGCTGATTCTTTGTGTAAGCGTTCCCATGAAAGAGTCGATTCTCTATGTGAGTGTTCCCGTGTCTTCCTTCAGGTCTTGTTGATAGTCGAAACTCAGGGCCAACTATTGCAAGCCTGCAACTTGCTACATTGTAAGTTCAGACTCCTAAATACAAGTATTTAGCGACTGTCGACAATCCGTGAGTTGTGACTTAGACTCGTGAGTGCAATGACCCAGTGAGCAAGTACTTACATGCTGAGCAATATCCACTATATCGTGGGCCTAGTCTCCGCTGGCAGTGGCAACTTAGACTCTAGTTCAAACTATCATTTTCCCTCGACCAACGCTTCGACATCCAATGCTTCAAGGTCGAGGTTTAATCATATGTTTAAGTTTACATTTAAATATATGTTTAATGGTTTTCAAATATATGT
>LPNX010456856.1:68986-108988 GCA_001517045.1 Pseudotsuga menziesii | reverse complement strand
TAGTGTTTATAGTTTAATGTGCATAATGAATTTTATTGAAAAATTTCATATATTTTTTAATTTTCATATTTTATAATGATTTGAACTTACTGTCGAATTTTATGTCAATTTTTATTGCCAAAATTTCAACTCTCATTTTTTTGCCGAATTTCAAGGTCATCGAATTCGAACACGAATTCATACCAAGTGACTTAGCTTGTAGCTTCTATGCTTCTTCCATCCATACTCTGACCAGAAACAATAGTCCTTTCTTGAGATTGAGAGTCACACACTTGAGACTTGAATTTGCAGCCAAAATTTGACATTAAATTAAAAGCCCAGTTACTTAGTGCTTCCTTAGGTTTATTAATCCTCTGGATTACCTGTCTTATGGCAGAACACTCTATTTGAAGGCCATTCACTTTAGACTTAATTGTATCCATATCCATTCTGAGGGCCTGATTCTCCTTGAGGGGTGCATTCCAGCCATCTCCACCTGGCACAAGAGGGCCCAAGGTTCCATAGTCTAACAACATGCTCAACCAGGAAGGACGTGCTGGATCAGCAGTATCTGCAGCAATATATGAGCCAGCAATAGCATTCCTTAGTTGTATCTGCTCAAAGAAGAGAACTTGCACAACAACCCCCAAAGGCAGGTGTTCATTTTGGGTTGCATGTGTACAGGCTTCCAGAGTGAGTTTCTGAGAGTCCATGATACTGCAAAGCGCCTCACGTTCAGCTTCTGTAAGCTAAGGATGTTCCTGAAAATATAGCATGATAGTAAGAATAGTGATTTAACTCTCTGAGTTATTAATTCAGAGAAACAACAATTCTCAAGAAGCCATAGCATTTGCTACTGGATGGATGCAAAAAAGTGATTTGAAAGAAACACACCACTAAGAGTTTAGCTCAATCTAAATTTATAACTGGTATCATGCAGAAAGAGAGATTATATTAATGTCATATATGGCTAAAATCAATCAATGGCCTAGAAAATTTTGAACTACAAACATGTTACATAGTCACACTTCAGAAGATTGCAACTTGGCAAAAAGATGTCACAGAAACCATGGCATTCAAGAAGATAGCATGTCTCTTTCTATTAGTGCAGAGATAGGAAGTCATAAAAAAACCAATTCAAAGGAGGTGTTGGGGCATCATAGATTGGATAAATTAATTCACCAAATGAGATAGGAAGGTTTGAAAAAAAAAGCATTGGAGAAAAACCAAGACCTTTGTGATAGTTTTGTTCCCCGCTTTTTGAAGATAAATTTGTACGAGGAAGTTATATGAGCTACACTGAAAAATTATTTATGTAATTACTTTTCAAGTTTTATCTCTTTATAAAACACCAATCCAAGTTAAAACTAGTATATATTTAGCTCAGGGTACTCAGGAAGATATTTAGTACATACCTTCAAGAAAACATCTATGGCTCTGTATAAACCATCATCATATAGCCTTGCATAATTAGGCACAGAATATGCTAATGACTGGAATATTCCAGGCTTGAGATTCACATCTGGAGCCACCTCTGCAAGAAAAGCATCCACAAGCTTCCCAATTTTTGTCAAGGGAGTGAGGGAGGGTGAAGCAATGAAAGCCCCCTCTTCAATTCCCTGCTGAACAGATTTAGGAGCTTGCTGATCAAAGTACAAACAATGGTGCAAAATCCGTTGGACGCAATCAATATCATAGAGGGTTTTGACATTATAGGAATAGCTAGGAATGAGTAGATATTCAAGAGAGACCTGTTCAAACTGCATTCCTATCCTCCTCTCAAAGTTTCTCCTACATGAATTAGAAGCATTGAGCATGATGGCAGTTCTTAGAAGTCCAAATAAGAATCTCGATGAAACAATGTTCTTTTGGGTAGGAAGGAGGTTCTCTATAGTCTCCAAAATTTCTCTCCGACAAAACTTAGAATGAGCAGATCCCAAGGGCATACCTAAGTTTGTATTTCCTGCCTGTCTCCTTGTGAGTCCCGGGATCGACTTCTTAGCATAATATACAAGGGCTCCTGCAACATTTTCTTCTCGTATTCCCTTCTCTTCCATTGTAGATATTAAAAGCTTGAACAATGGCAGGCTTAGGACTGCAATATCTTCATACCACCAATCTGATTGAGGATTCCTACGTCTTTCCCCTTTGCTGATACCATTCTAGAGAATACTAGCACCTGGACTATGCATCCCTTCGTGTTCTTTTGCAGGCCATCCAATAAGGTTGGGATCAATACAGGCCTTCATTTCAAGAGAATCCACACATTTCCTCACTATCTGCAGCTCTTGTGCTTTCTGAATAAATCCACCACAGCTCTGCAAGGCTTGCACAGAGTCCTTCCAACTCCGAAGCACCACTTGGTTAAGAAATCCTTCATATTTTGTTAATAAATTTCCTTCTCCATATTGCTCTGTCATTTCCAAATAATTAGCAATGCACTGCAAGGTAGCCACATTGACGAGCATGATCTCCAATTTCATACCATAGCAAAATTTGGATGCAAGTTCAAAAGTCTCAAGGCCTCTAGGAATGTCTCATAAAGAAAGGCTGCAGATTTCCTCTTCATTATGCTCTGCAATGAGCTTTTCCAACTTCCCACTCCTTGACATCAGAGGAAACTGGAATTGCCAAGATAGATTCAAAACCAAAATTTATTAATTTCAGACAAAGAAAAATCTTAAATGCAGCAATGCAAAAAAATAGCAAAGGGATAGCAATAAAATTTTATACAAAATGTGCATATTGATGCACACTGTCTTAAGCAAGGATCTAGAAGCATGGCCATCAATCATAAATATGCAACTCGAAGAATTGCTAAAACAACATTTGTGAAACCGAAAATTAGATCAAACCTGATGAATTAAAGCCTAGAACAACATACATATTAGAATTTTAAACCAGGAAATTAATTAAAACTTGCATTGATGCAGGAAGATGGCCTAAAGTTTGGTTTTGAAACCAAAAATAGAAATCAAACCTTGCACAAATAGTAGGAAATTGTTTGAAAATCAAGCTTCTTGAGCAACTGATCAAACTTTGTGTGAATTAAGCATTCAATTTTTATTTTTTTCATTTTTCATTTTCTTTCCCGAAATCTCTTTGGCGAAGCCAGAAAAATAAATCAAACCTTGTGTAAATGGAAAGACATTGCACCCACTTCGATCAAGATATCACTAGGTAGCCCGCTTGTGCAAAACCTCGCAAAACATATGAATTACATAAGTTTGGTGAATATGGACCCGGGGAAAATTTAAGGGCTACTTATCAACAAAGGGGTTGACAACTTCTAAAAAAAATTAATTTGTCAATATCAATATATGTTTTCACATTATCAAATCCTGATTTTCCAGTGCCCTCCCAGGTTTGCACATTGATGCCAATAATTAAGTACATGTTTTTTCCCTCCCATTTTCTTATAACGTATGATTTCCATTTGATAAAATTTGTTATTTATTCTAGATCTATGTAGCCTTGGTCCTGCCCAAAAATAGTCATTGGCTGTTAGTTATTCCAGAAAAAACACTGTGATCACTCTTCAAGGTATGAATATAGGCTTTACTGTTTGTGGTGGAATGTTACATATGATTTAAGAGTTTGTGGTGGAATGTTACATATCTTACTGAATATTGAGACATTAATGGTTGTTGCAGGGGATCCCATGCTACACAGGAAAAATCATTTAGTATGAGGATCCCAGTTGTTCAGGCCTCGTCTAATCCTAAAACAAGTTCATCTCATTCATTTTCAGTGTCTCCAACATTAAATTTCCCTGCCTTGGCAGTGGAAGCTACGACATCAGGGTTGAGTTCTGATCATGGCAAGTTGTTGGTCAATAAGGGTGGGTAGTCATCAACATTTATATCTAAAAAACATATTGATCCCAAACCTAATGCAATGAGTGGAATAGATATAAAATTAAATTCATGTGTAAATACCGCCGAGGAAGCTTTCCATGGAAAGAATGCCGGTTTAGTTGATCCTACTATGAAATGTAGGAGTCATGAAGGTTTTAAAAGTCTATTGAGGAATTCTTCCTCTGACACACACAAGGGTTCATCTAAGCTGGGAAGTGGGCACATTGAAACAACAAGATAGTGAAAGAACAGATAGAGCTTCAGTGTCATCTGGTATTGTCTGTGCTGGACTTTCTAAAGATAGCTTTCCAATCTCTATCCCTCAAAGCAACTCTGTTGTTCAAAGCAATAATGAAGTGAATGTTGTTGCTCTAAATAAAAGTAGTAGAATGATTTCAGGAAACCATGTTGAGAATTGTCTACAAAGGTCTCCATTTGATGATATGTATCAAAACAATTATGAAGAACACTTTACAGAACCATATGGTGAAGGTTTCTCTAAAGCTATTTCTTCAGAAGCCGAGGTGCCTCCCTTTATGGAAAAAGTCCAATTTTCAGTGGATGATTATAGTTCTAAAGATTGTTCTCTCCATAAAAATTATGTAAATACTTGCACCCTTAATGGTGACGGTGACAGCTTTGGAGTTACTAATCATAAAGCAGAGGAAAGATTAGTTTTAACTGCTGAAAAGACTAGTGCAGGTTCTATCCAAAATTGTGAAAATGAGCCTATGTTAGAGGAAAGACCAATTTTAGAAGCTGGAAATACTAGTATAAGATCTATCCAAAACTTTGAAAATGAGTCTATGTTAGATGCAACCGATATAAGTACAAGTACTAGTTTTCAAATTCCCGAGAAAGTAGAAATTGCTAGAGATTCTAATGCCAGTTCTGGAAAGCTAGAATGCTTGGAGAATCTGGTGTGTAATATCCTTCCAGAATTTTATATGAATGGCTCAGATGTTGGAGAAAACAATATTATTTCAAACATATTGTCTTTGAATTTTGATTCAAATGATAGTGTATTAAATAGTCCTCACAATTTAGCAAATTTGCTCCTTGTTGAGACTGATAAATGCAATGGGCTGTCAAATGAAATATCAAGTTCATGGAAGTCTCAGAATAGCAAGCAGCCAATATTTTTATTTGCAAGGTCAGAAGGTTCTATAGAAAGATCAAGCCATTATTCCACTCCCAATTTGGCATCGTCTAGGCAATTGCAGAGGGAGTTGGCAAATGGACAAGATGTTTTGGAAAGCACAAATGGACATGAACTATTGAATATTAATGGACTATCTAATAATGCTTCTGGCCCAAAGGTGCAAGGATTTTAGAGTACTTCAGAGGGAAGCACATTTTTGATTCCTTCAAAGGCCAAGGGTGAGTTTTGTCTTCTTTTGTTGTTGGATATTAGTAATTTTCTTTTAATAATTGTGTTTTACCTCTTGCTAATATGGCATTTACAGCTTGTGTTTCCTTTTATCTAGCCATTTTAAGCCTTTGTATTTTTCCAAGTTTGTTATCTATGGATATAGACTTATTTTTTATGGATCTAAATACAAGACATAACCATTTTTAGATGAGCCTATCTTTTAATATCTAACACTGCAAAGGGGATGTCCCTAAGTTGCACCGGGACATTACCGATGTCGTGTAGGATTGGCAAATATCCCTTCACCATCTTGGGGACTTCTTAGAATCACTTTCCAAAATCGGTGCCTAAGAGAAAAGAAATATAAGGCCTTAGTGCTACACTCACTCACCAACACATTACCCCTTACTAAGAGACTATTAAATCTCTAATTCAGCCAAGATTTAGATTTTTTTTCTTTAAATTAGCTAGGTCAGATCCTCTCTTACTCTTACCGTCTGCTCTACTTTGCCTCTATCCTCCCGCAGAAACATACCCTATGTTATAATTCTGTACTAATGGTAGGTTTTGAACAATTCTTCGTGAACCTCGAAATTTGTACTTGTAAATATAACTCCACACCAAAATATGAGACCCAGGCCTTAGTGAGGATCTTATATTCCATTGAAGAAGCAACGCATCCCACATGGGGAGTCTGAGTGGAATGCATAAACATGCCATAGGGCCTAAAGGGAATTGGAACTTAAAACTAATTCATAATCAGATAATCAGGGCAGGGCACTTTCACATTCCACGCAAGCAGGATGGAGACATGCTTTATTACCCTTACAAAGAAATAGTTTCTTGTAGGCAGTTCAAATGGGGAATATGAAACTCATCATCATTTTCTCTATCTTTTTCTTCATCATAAATGTGCATTTCACGGTCAAGTAAATTCCTTCATTTTGAAAGTCATAAATCTGGATAAGAATATGCCTTTATGCAACTGTGCATTATAAGAACACTGTAGAATACCAGTCTTTCCAACCTTTTCGATAGGTTTAGTCAATCTCAAAAGCTTACTAGAATCTAAAATTTAGTGTAGTCTTATTTTAGGTGACCATACATTCTAAGGAAAGTTCAGTTCTTATCAATGGTTATTTCTCTCTGTGAACTGTTGTCCAATCATCATGGAAGCTGTTTCAGATAGTGTACATCTCAACACTGAGCTGATATATATTTTGTTATACCTAATAGTTTGCAAGTTTTTCAAGTTTAATTCATGCTTAACCAGTTGTCTTGCCTTTCAAATAACTGGTATCATCACCTAGAAGCCAAATATACAACCCTTTAAAGGTTTCTCTAAAGACGCAATGTTGTAGGAGGCTCTTTATATTTGCAACATGACTCTTTAATTATTGAATCCACTATTAGGTGCCCTTATAGCCAAGGAACAATGATTCAAAAAGCATAAATCCTCCATACAAAATGGTACCTTTGAAACAATAAATGATTCAATGCTAAATACTTGCAATACTTGCAATTCCCCAAGTCAAAATACTTGCAATTCTTTGAATTCTAGGTCTAGAGATCATTTTTGCAAGACATTACAGTGCATAGAGAGTCAAGTTTCTAATTTTGCAAATGATAATCATCGAGTCTCCATTAGCAATAAGTTTCTGAATCTGCCTAGCTCTTAGAATGTTTGTCACTTGATTTAAAGCTAAAACAGGGTTCACAATAAAATAGGCTTCACAATAAAAGAAGAAACCTTTTGCAGTTTTATCACAACATAGACCTGCTTATTATGGAACCTTCTCAAAGAAAAGGTGAATATATTTTGCATAATTTTAAGTTTATTAATTATCAAAGAAACAGGTTCTATTTTAATTTTGATATCCCATGATGAGGAACATCTAAAACACCTTGAAGATCATGGATTCTTAATATTGCAGTAGACAAGAGGGAAAGTTTTGTTTCTGACTCTTTGTTTTTGATGCAGTGATGGCATTGGGCTTCAAAATCCTTTCAGGAAGGACTCTTCTTTCGAATATGAGAATGATAGTGATGAAGAATGGGAAGACGTACTCATCACTAAATCTCTTTTGTAAGAGTATTTGTAGTATTTTTATTAGCTTTAGTTACAGGGAAAATTGTACATAGCTCTCAGGAATTAGTTTATCATAAATACTAGTTACTAGTAAGTTGTAATAGTAATAAGTATGTAGTTTGTAGATTGATATGTATCATAAATTTGTTTGAATATCATCATTGTCAAGCAATAACAACTTATTAAAGGGTGCTAGCTCAATGGTAGAGCGCCTGCCTAATTATAAGGAGGAGGTTGGTGGTTCGATTCCTCCATGCCCTATCATAAATTTGTGACTACAAAAATGACTTAATTCGCATATATACGACTATTAGTGGCTAATTTCCCGTATCTTAGTCGTATTTAGCGTAGTCATTAATATGTTAACATCTAGTAGTTTATTTAGTCGTATATTTGGTCATTAATGGTTGCAATCAGTGACTAAATCAACGACTAAATCAATGACTAACTCAGTGACTAAATCAATGACTAAATCCATGACTAAATCAATGACTAAATCATTAACTATCAATGACTAAAACAATGACTAAATAATTGACTATCAATGACTAAATCATTGTATATCAATGACTATATCATTGTCTATCAATGACTACTAAGTCAAGCTATTTATGACTAGTGAAATACGACTAGCTATAAGATAGTGGAAATTTGCTACTATTAGTCACCGACTCAAAAATAGTCGTTTATAGCCTGATTTTAGTCATTTTTTAGTCATTAATTTCTCATTTTCTACTAGTGGTTGTATCCAGAGAATCCATCAAGGAAGGACATGACCCTAGCGCTCGAGACTCTTTGCAGCAGATGTTCCATATTGGGAAGTGGATAGTTTTCTTTTTTGGAACACTCATTCAGGTTTCTAAAATCCACACACAACCTGATTTATCTATTTTTCTTCCTCACCACTACTAGATTTGCAATCCACTTGAAATACCTGATGGGGATTATGATCTTGGCTTTGAGGAGCTTGTGGATCTCTTTCTCAATCACTAGTAATAGAAGAGGGCTGATGGGTATTAACTTCTGTTTGAAAGGAATGGTGTCCTTCTCCAAAGGAATCCTGTGCTGGATGATGTTGGTGTCATATGTTTTTAAGTCACTATACTCCCATGAAAAGACATCAGAAAACTCTTTTATCAAGCTGCAATATTCAGACTTATGTTTAGCAGTCAGCCCAGCGGATAGATTTATCAGTTTTGGATGGCTTTGGCTACCTATGTTTAGCTCTTGGACAGCGGGATCTAGCTCCCTTTTGGAAAGCTTAAAAGGGATGTCATTGTGATCAAATAGTTCCTCTAACGGTACTAGACATAAGGGTATGTAGTTGCTGGGCAATTGGACAATATTGTGCTCAGTCACTTTATCTTTTAACTTGAGCTGCTTGGATTCCTCCAGGTTAAGGTTTTCCTGGTCTATGTGTATGTTAGAGAATTCATCCACTAACTGAAGAAATTTACTAAGCTCCCCATAATTTTCAAACACCCTCCAAAATTTTACATTGTTTGGCAGAGAGGGTCTATATTTGACCTGAACATCATAGCTGAGCTTAGGGGGTAAAGGAGGAACAAACAGACTTGTAGAGACGGCCAAAGAATCAGCCGGGTGATTCAAATCCCTAGGAATATAAGACAATTCAAAAGACATAAATGACTCTCTGAGTTTCCATACCTCGTCCCTGCAGGCCTTCAATTTGACATTTTTTGTCTGAAAAGTGTTGTTTTTCTGCTGTATGATGAGGTCTGCGTCACCAAAAATCTTCACGCACATGATCCCCATCTCCTTGGTCGCTTTAACTCCCAGCAACAAGGCTTCATATTCTTCTATGTTGTTCATGGTCTTGAAATAGAGCTTATAAGATAAGTGAATGTTCTCGTTAGCTGGGGAGATCAAGACTATACCTATGCCTGCTGAGTTCTGAGCGCTTGCCCCATCGAAATACATGGTCTAGATCGTTGTTTTGACTTCTTCAGGCTGCGGATGGGTGGGATCAGTGAGCTGAACTGATGTCTGCTGATTATCATCTATTTGCAAGATGCAAGATCCAAAATCGATGTCCATAGTGTAGATGGGGTGATTTACTGAGCAACTCTCCTTGCTTATAATGTATGCTAGCTGATTTTCCCTGTATAGTCTCTTAGTTTCTCCTCCGAACATGAGAATGGTGGCATATGTGAGATCCATATGAACGGTGCTGCCCAAACTTTTGCTCCATGACCGGGACAGCAAGAGGTTGAATTTTGGAGGAATATCGGCCACCACGATGTCCATCATTACGCTTTTTGAAGGTAGCTCTGTTAGGTTTACAGCGAGGTCTTTGATGAGGCCCAAGCACTTGACCTTCCTAGAGTCAAAGGAGAATAAATCGTGCTAGGGCTTGGTAATGCTGAGGCCAATTTCATCCATCATAGCCTTAGGCATTAGGTTATGAGAGGCTCCTGAATCCAGTAGACAGTTATGGAGGATTTTATCATGGATGTTCAAAGAGATATAGAATGGTGGGCAGGAGTCCTTTAGGTATTCGATCATGGGGCCCAGGGTTACAACAGGCTTGTCGTCTTGCATATTTACAAAGTCAGTGTCAACGTGCACCTTGGGCTAAAGGGATTTTAGAATGGAGGTTTTAAATGCATCATTCTTCATCAACTCAATTAAAGGAAAAGGGATTTTTAATTTTTGAATTTCAGACTCAAGGTTGAAAGCATAATACAGCTTATTTGGAAACCTTACCTCATGAGCTGTAGGTTTGATTTGGACTTGACCAGGGGTGGCTAAAGGTGTTGTTTTAAGTAATGTTTTGGATGAAACAACCACTTTATTTGGTAAAGCAACAGCCTTTCTAGCAGCTGCATAAACCTGCTTGATAGGTGCAACATTCTTCTTGAGGGGAGCAACCAACCTAGACCTCAGTTGGTAACCTTCCTAACTATCAGCCTAATAGATGGCCTCTTCAGCGATCTACTCATCAATTAGGGATTCTTCATATTCTTCTTGGGTTAGAAAAGAATATTCCACCTCATCCTCCATGTAGTGGATATTGTCTTCAGCTTCTCCTTCCTCTTCAATGAATTCTATCTCTTCTTCTAATACAACGTTTTGAAATGGATCCCTTATCCTCTGGTCTTACCCTTAATTTCTCTCCCTTTTGAGAATGTTAACAAGGGGGTTTCCTCTTCTATAAGGAACAAAATTTGGGTTTCGAGGAGCAAAGTCACTTGGCCCCTTACCTGTCACTGGCATATGTCCTTGGTCCTTCTATTTTGACATTTCAGCATTCAGGTTATCTAAGAGTTTGGTCATTTTTTCAATCTTGTTCTCTGAGGCCGAAGCCCCACTATAGTCTGTTGGCTGCTTTCTCCTATTTGCCTTCCCTTTGACCTTCTGAGATGCCAGAATGTTTGACTCTACCTCTAGGGTAGCATCCTGCATGAGTGATAAGGAGGCGGACCTCCTTTCTCTGAGAAGTAGGCAGAAGTTAGAGTCAAAAGCATTTGCATAAGTTATCATAGATGAGGTACTGGTGGGTTTAATTTTAGTGGGGATCTTGCTATACATGTTGTTGACTATTTTGGTAAAGTTGGAGACTGACTCACCATTTTCTCTTCTCAGGTTGTTGAACTCTGTGATGTCGTAGAGGTGGTCTCTCGTCTCTCCCCAATGCTTTAGGAAAACATCATCTGGGGCCTCTATGCCTGCCACTGACCCAACAGGAAGTTCCTTAAACCACTTTCTAGCCTGGCCATCTAGGCTTTGCACAAAAACTATGGTCCATATGTCTTCTTGTTCTATATTTATATTTTCAGCATAGCTATAAAATCCCTCCAGATGTTCTTTAGCAGTGAAATCCCCTTCCCCTGTAAACTTAGGCATATACTTGAGGTAATCCCTGGTAGGCATGGATGCAAGAGGATTTGGCAAGACTAGGGCTGCATACCTAGCTACTAGGATCCTATCCATCTTGGACAATTGAGGGGTAGCCATAATGGAAATTTGTATGGAGATTCAGATGACTAATTCATCGATGGTTTCTCTGTAGTTCTTCCAATCGCCGCGGAGCTGCTTGGTTCTTAACTCTTCAACAATTAGTCTTTAGTCCTTCCAATCACCGATGATTTCCTCTTCTCACGGAAACCGTATTCTGTAAGTCTTCACCATTTCGTCACCGTAGTGGAATAACTCGTCGATGCTTTTAAAGTTTTCAAGTCCTGAATTGATTTTGTCGGTGATCGGAACTCAAAGCCTCTCACCATTGGAACTTTTAATCATTGTATCATCCATAGTTGCGGCGATTTTAGCCATTATCTTCTCCGTAGTTGCGGCACTTTTAGTCACTATTTTCTTCACAGTTGCAGTGATTTTAATCACTATATTCTCCGATCTGTAGTTCTCAGCTTTCCCAATCGTCGATGATTTCTCATTGTTGCGTTATCGAAATGCTTTTCTGTCAATTGATCGGAAGCCTTGTCCATCTTTCTTCCATTGTTTAAGCCCCTTAGCGAACTATCTCGCCGATACCTTAGTGTTTTCAAATCCCGAACTACTTTCATCACTCGCAGAGGTGAGTAGGAGTTTCCATCGGATCCTTTAATCATTCTCTTATTAGCAGTTGCGATGCCGCAGTCCACTAAGACTCTACAATGTCGGGGCAATAGAGGACTATAACTCTGATCCCTGTTTAAAATTGTTCCATAGGCAGTAAAAGTTTTAGCGATACATTTATCTGCCGAAAAGGTTCTCCATAACTAACTCATCAACGATCGGGAGCTGTAGTAAATAATGCATCAGAACTTTTAATCATTGTTTTCTCCACCATTGCGGCTCCCTAGTGGACTATTTTGCCGCTACTTTGTTCTTAGTCCTTTAGACTGTCAAAGAGTTCATCTATTGATTGATCAGAATGATCCGTGTCATCGATTGGAAGTCGTAGTCTTTCTTCCTTCTGCAGTTGCAGCTCCGCAGTGAACTATTTCACCGATCTGTAGTCTTCACAACTTTTGATTGCTGCTTGAAAAACGTTCCAATGGTGTAAAAAAGTTTCAGCAATACGTTTATCTACCGAAGGGGTCTTCCACCTGCTATTTATCTTCCATCTTGCGATGGCTAATGAGATGTTCTGATCCTCGCCCAAGACATCGAACACTGGAACTTGTGAAATTTTTACCCAAATAAAAAATAGAGGCTTTTAAATTGGCAGCGACCTTCATATTCTTCATTACATGAGTTAAATTTTTCATACTATCAAAGCAAATATCTTTTAGGAGATAACACATGCATTGAAGTTGTAGAGAGAAAAAACCATGATGGTTTGCAACATTGAAGCTACAATTAATGAATGGTATCGTGGAGATATGGAAAGTCTTATGGATGATTGCAAAACCAGGTCTAGACATCCTATGAAGACATGGGAAAAAGAAAAAGTAAATTAATGAATGGTATCATGAAGATATGCAAAGTTTTATGGATGACTGTGGAACCAGGTCTAGACATCCTAAATACATGGGAAAAAGAAAAAGTCCTATTGTAAGAACCTGCATAAGTAGAGTCATTTTTGAATGAAGATGAAATGGCCTTCAAATCCATTGTTGATGTTGAAAGTACGCCACCTATCATTGATGAATCATGTAAGAATATAGTCAAAGGATACAGTAGAATCATGTTGTATAGATGAAATATAGCACACTAAGATGAAGTGATAAATCATGGAGTAGTATGTCATTGACAAAAGGATGAACAAGATGACAATAGGCTACAACAAAATTAATGTGAAAGAGAAGCTGCAGAAGACAAAATATTGAACCGTGTATGGGTTTGTCTTCTGCAAGAGGATGGAAGAGTAGTATATGGTTTGAATCATTAGAAGCACATGTGTTAAAAAAAGGTTTCAAGTGCATGTAATTTTTGGAGATCAGATTTAAACCAATAGAGTTTCTTTTTGTTGAAGGAAAGTCTCAGTTATGGCAATAAAATTAAGGGGAGTGTTGGAATAATAATTGTTATCCCAAAAAAGTTGTACAACAAATAACTCCTAGATCTAATTTGTTAGTCTGTCAGTAAACTAACCCACCTCTCCTAATATTTAAGATGTCCTGTATTATGTAAGTCAAGTTGTTGGGTATACTTATCTGAGAAATTAAATTCCATTTCAAGAATTCTGCATAGCTTCCAAAAGAATCCAACAAGTTATCTTTTTGAAGTCAATGGATGTTTCGATTTCCATAATATATGCATTATTCTAGCAAAATGTAGAGAGTAGATAAATGAGAGAGACCGAGAGAAAGAGTAGAAGGTTGGAGCACAGGATCTGCACGTCAAATATTTGCAAAAGTGTAATGGTGCTCAAGCTTAAGGTAAAGTATATTTGCAAAAGTGCAACGGAGCTCAAGCTTAAGGTAAAGTGTAACGGAGCTCAAGCTTGAGTCTCCCTCAGCCCAGTCACCTTCCAGATGCAATACAGCTATGATCCCCTTACCACCAGTCCGTTTCATATGCTGCCCGATCGTCCCCGCCATCATACTCTGAACAAAGGAAGTTTGATTACACCCACTCTACTTGCCCAGTTATTTACCCCAATTTATCAACCCTGCCATCAACACTATCACATTTTGGTTTTGCACCTCGCTCTCTTGTCAAGGAAACATCATTTCCTTGATAGTTGCAGGTCTCCCTCTGTTGACGACAGCCCTTCTATTCCAGAGGATAGACCCAGAGGTCCCTGCGTCTTGGACCCATCACCATCTGTAGTGAGTGCCTATGGACCATTTTGGGAGGAGTCATCATTGCCTCTCCGAATGGTTGTTTCTCACATGCTCGACTTCAGCACCTTAATCGCATCGTTGAGAATCGCGCAGGATGTATATCCCTTCCATTATGTGTCGAAGACCCCGGATTTCCCCCGACTCTAGCACATTGGTGAGTCACTTTGGAACGCCCAGTTATATGTTCCCGTGGATGTCCGGGCTGCGTTGGCGATTGTATTTGGAAGCCATCCAATTCCATGCTTCCTTGAGTACCCAGTTCAGTTCCAGTTCAGTGTACCATTGCGAGTATGACCCTTGTCACTCTGATCCAGCAGCTCATCAATTCCTTTGGTACCACATTTAGTAGCACTGCTGTCATTCCAGTGCAACAGTTGTTCAGCTCAGACACAGTCCGCCCAGCAGTATGTTCCATATTTGTGTCCCTTCTGGACCCTTATGATATACACAATGGTTTTCTATGTATCCTATAGGTCCTTCTTTTCAGGCCTCACAGTTACTTTTATGTATCTTGATACGAGCATGGGAATGCCCGCCTCATCCATATGATCAGATGATTCCTCATCCATTATTGAGGCTATGTACTTTTTAGTTCTTGCAGGTGGTTCGGGATCGTGGTTCTGGGCTTCAATTCGTTTCTTCTCTTCTCCACACCCCATTGCAAACCAGTTATGACTTATGATGTCCATCGGCCATACGATGAGCTCCTGCCCTCGCACATCAAGGGGCAATCTGTTAACACCCAAAAATTGTTCACTACCTTATCTACCGCACTATATGGCTCATTTGTCCATTTTCCTACCATATTTCCCTTGAAAACCTTGAAAATCCCACTAAAAAGCCTCCAAAAGGCCTAAAATGCCTCCAAAAGGCCATAAAACCATTTAAAATGCCTCCAAAAGGCCAAAAAACCCCTTTTTCCTCCAAAAATATCCAAAATTCCTCTAAAAAGAAAAATCCCCAAAAAGAGAAGAAAAAATATAAAATAATGAGGAAAAAAGAGGAAAAGAGGAAAAAACCCTAAAAAGCTGCCCTAAACCATATGGTTTCCAAAAACCATGAGCCAGCACTCCACCACTAAAAAACTATAAATAAGTGATGGAGACCCCTTATTTCACATCCACAATCACAAGCATCCTTACTCTGCCAAAATTGCTCTTGAAACCCTAGCTCACCCCTTGAACTACTTTCACCATTGAGAGCCCCTTTTGGCCCATTTCCACCATTGGAGAAAGAGAAGGAGCAGCTAGAGCTCGGAGCAACCTCTCAGATCAGCGCAAAGGGTTTCACCAACCTTCACATTGGAGGTATTATCAATAAAAAATCATTCTTTACATTTTGTTGTTTGTTTCATGCACATGTTTAGATTTAGTTTTTATTCCTGTTTAGCATTTTTATTTCCATTTTACTGAACTGCTACTAAGGAGTCCATTCTCCTTAGTAGATTCACATTCGCACAAGCTAGGGGTAAAACCCTAGCTACACTTCCATGCTTGGAATTTTTCAACTTTAACAAGCTTATCATCAAGCTGATGTGATAGATCACTTTGAAATGAGAACCTCAAATTAAAATAGCAAGAGATTGGATCTTACCGATTTGAGGTGTCCGTCCTGGTTCCAGAGATGGATGATATAGGGTTTGTCAAAGAAAACATAATTTAAAAAACTTGGAATATTTAAGATCTAATTGGATAGAAAGATAGACCTCTTCAAGGTGAGCTGTACAATGTACTCCTTTTCTGAAAACAATGGAGGGAATCTCCCAGAACAAGAAGCCCTAGTTTACCAATTTTTTCTGCAAAAATTCCTGCCACTATTTCTGTGGTGTCTCTGAAATTACTACTCCTATGTGTCTAAAACATTGCACTGATGTATCCTCACCTATCCCTATTCCAGCACCATAGGTTTCATCAGAATTGGTTTCACGAATTGGGACTTATGATCATTTTCCCAAGGTGACTTGTTTCAGGACTGTTCAACATAGCGGAGTTGTACGGAGTGCCACATGTCACTGTTTCATCTTCTGGGTCTGACATTTGGACCACATAAATTAAATTCCATTCCATTTTGGAATAGCTTCATAAATTTCATTTTTACCTTCATATCCCAAGATATATAAATTCTCCCCAAGTGTCCTGTTCTGAGGGATGAATCCTAGAAGAGTTTGGAACCCTAACTTGGAGGGATCATATATCCTAGAATATAGTGAATCTGAGGCTAAAATTTGGACATAGTGTAAATAAGGATTTTATATTCAGGATTGGAAACTTTAGCTCCTGAGCCTTCTCCAATCCTGAGGTATAGAAAATTTACCAAAACTTATCCGTTTTAGAATTTAGGGTTTTTCCAACTCGAGGTTAAACTAGGGTTTGACTTTATTAGAGTTATACCCAACCAAAAATATTGAACCAGGTCTATAAAATTCAATTTTTATGAGGAGAGGAATCCTATTCCAGGCTCACTCAAAAATTCCTCTTGTGTAAGTAGCCCTAATTTCCCGCACCAAAAACTAAAAATGCTCAGAATCGAATTCCGCTTCGACAAAAGGATGTGCCCTTCAATGGAGAGTCATCCTAGCATACTTTTGCTCATGGATTGTGGAGAGAGACAGAAAAATAAAGAATCCCTAGCTTCTGTAGCTGCACAATGTCTTCTTCTCAGGTTAGCTCTGCGACCATGTTATATTTTTATCATTCAAGCTAGCATTAGATTTTCCTTGGGGAAACCATAAAGGAGAAAACCCCACAACTTCCTCAGAGATAGAATCAGAACCAAAAGTAAAACCAGGAAACATAAAGATGATCTCTGAACAGCAGTATTCTCTCTCTCTGATCCCAGCTTCTTCTCTCTCACTCATGTGCCCCAGTGAGTGAGTGTGTGTGTGTGATAAATAGAGAGTCTCACTCTCTATTTATATTCGTTCGTTCACTTAATGCCCACTCCAACATGTCGCCCTCACTTAACAATTACTTTACTAGAGCTGACATCTCTAGGAGAGTCTAATAACCCTAGTGCCCCTCAACTATGGGGACTTTTCTCCGCCAATCAACAAGGAGGTTTATCCTTAACACAACGGTGGAGACTATTGCCCCGACTTACAATAACTCACCTAGGGCCGAATTCTCTAGGATAGTGTAATAACCCTAGGGCCCCACAAATGTAGGGACTTTAACCTTTGAACAATAGGTGGGTTACCCACAATGACTTGACATGACTTGTTCACATTATAGAAACTCCTGATCGGAACATCGGGGCATGACATGACTCAATTACATTACAAACACTTCCCGGAATAAACATTGGGGTATAATACATAAGATATACAAGTGAATACATTTTGAAGTTACAATTACATCAACAAACAGTCTACCAGTATGCAGTCTTCCCTTTGTGGTCATGTAAAATAGCATACATAAGAGGGATGCACTAGTTAGAAGGTTGGATTTTGTCGGATTTTAGTGGCTTTTTGTTGCTTATAATTGAGGGTGATTATGTTTTAGGTCAGTTCTCCAGTAATAGTTCACCTGTTTAGTGTTAATCCATGGTGAAGGATGCCACTTTTACTATAATGTTGTAGAGATCAGGGAAGAGGAGACTCAGGAAGAGTTTGGTAGTGATAGAGGGGGCTGTTGAGCCGCGGATATAGATATTGTGTGCACAGACTGCTAGGAGTAGATGCAGGGTAGAAGACCAGATGAGAGACCATGAGAAACATAATTCTGAGTCTTAAAGACATATCTTAAGATCAGTCTACATCCCACATACTGCAAGGTGCTATATCCTTTTCTCATGCTAGATAAAGAGCACCTTGGTCATTTTTCCCGGATGGGTTTCCATGTTATCTCTTGTGTTTGAATGAATTATTGATGTGGTGGATGTTTATATGAATGTTTTTTATTTGCTTTCTATATAATGATAAATGTTGCTTAAATCCCTGATGTTATCCTGTAATCAATAGATGAATGATTAGAAAGGTGTCACTAAAATGAACATGTGTATATCGGCCGGTACGCTTCTGTCTTGAGTCACGATTTGAGTCATAGGTCCAATTGGTATGAGTCAGCTACACCGCACAAGTTTCTTCCAGTTGCGAGGTGGAAAGGAAGGTCAAGTCAGATGTGATGACATGTATTTGTGCTCAGTCACACAAGACTGATTCCTCTGTCTAGCCATCATGTTGCCTTCGTTGAGCTCCTTGGTCACGAGCCAAGGGACCATAATCCCTCGACAATTGTGAAAACATGGTTCCGACAGTTACTCATCTAAGAGATATCTCAAGTAAGACTATTCCTTCTTCATAGGCATTGTTGACATGGATTGCTCTATTAGGCCGTTATCTCAAGTAGTTGTTGGATCGACGAGCTGTGCAGAACCTAGGTCGTGCGAGTTAGGAAAAGTGGCCAACAAATGGTTCCGTGGATGGAGACGAATCAAAAGATTAATCTGGAAGGTTATGTTGATTCAGATTGGGTAGGTAGTTCCATTAATAAGAAGAGCACTTCAGGATTTTGCTTCAGTATGGGATCAGGTGTGATCTCTTGGTTTAGTAGGAAGCAATCCTGCATGGCACTGAGTATAGTTGAAGCATAATATCTTTCCACTATTCGGTTATCTGAGAGGTATTATGTTTCTTTTGAAAACTACTATTTGATTTGATTGATCTGACTTGCATTTTTGTATGATGGAAAGAGGAGTAGTGAAGATCCAGTTTGTTATCCGGATTGAGATCTCTCGAAAGAGGGAGTTCTAGCATAGCTGGTGAGATAGGTTGTATGAGCATAAATCATGGAGAATATCATAGGTTTCCCATATGTAAAAAGTATTATAGGTTGTCCTTAGATGTAATCAGTCCTGGAAAAGATCGTAAGTTATCCTTGAATGTAATCAGCCCTGATGTGAGTCTATGCTATAAATGGCCAAAATGAAGTTTGAGTACTTCAGGGAGAAGCTTGGTGTTCTCCAAATCGAGGTTCCTTCCAAGGGGAAGTGACGAGTCCGTGAGCCTTTCTGACATGGTGATAGGATTGGTTCCTTCCATGGTAAGATGTAAGTGCATATCCATTCTGTCATGACTGTGGGATTGGGTCCCACATGATTAGATATAAGTGCACAACCATTCTGATATGACTATGGGATTGGATCCCACATGATCAAATATAAGTGTAGATCTATTCTGATATGAATGTGGGATTGGCTCCCACATGATCAGATATAAGTGCAGAGCCATTCTGATATGACTGTGGGATTGGCTCCCACATGATCAGTTTTAAGTACAAGGCCTTTCCACAGATGATAGTAGGTGTGTCCTATCATGTTGATGGTTTTAAGAGTTGGGTATTTTCACAAATGGTAGTAGGTGTGTCCTACCATGCTGGTGATTGTAAGTGCTGGGTTTTTTCACAAATGGTAGTAGGTGTGTCCTACCATGTTGGTGATTGTAAGTGCCGGGCCTTTCCAAAGATGATAGTAGGTGTGTCCTATCATGATGATGGTTGTAAGTGCTGGGCCTTTTCACAGATGATAGTAGGTGTGTCCTATCATGCTGGTGAATGTAAGTGTTGGGCATTTCTGACATGGTTCTTGGATGAGTTCCTCCCATGGTTGGATGTAAGTGCTGGGAATTTCTAACATGGTGGTGGATGTCTTCCTCCCATGGTCATATGTGAGTGATGGACGTTCCTTTCTGACATGGTGGTGGATGTGTTCCTCCCATGGTTATATGTAAGTGTTGGACGGGCCTTTCTGAATATGTCAGAGATAAGTGTTGAAGAAGAGGAAGACCTACATGGAGGCTAGGCCTACAACTACCATGAAAAAGAGTTGGCTTTGTAAAACTTCCTATGACGAGAAGAATTGAGAGATAGCACCATTTGATCGAGATAGCTGATCTAGTGATGATCTAGCTTTGATGATGATCCAGTGATGATCCAAACTTGATGTTGATACAGTGATGATCCAGACTTGATGTTGATCCAATGATGATCTAGCTTTGATGATGATCCAGACTTGATTTTGATCTAGTGATGATCTAGACTTGATTTTGATCAAGTGATGATCCAGTGATGATCCAAAGAAGAAGAATTATGTCAAGAGAATACCTTCCTAGTTAAGAGGGAGTGTTGATGTATTTGTAACTTTGGAATGTATTCACTTGTATATCTTATATTTCACCCCAATGTTCCTATCGATAGAGTCATTAATATAATAAAGTCATGTAAAGTCAATGAGGTTAACCCTCCATTGTAATTCAAGGCAATAGTCCCCACAGTTGTGGGGCACTATGGTTATTAGACTCTCCTAGAGAAGTCGTCCCTAGTAAGTAATTATTAAGTGAGTCCGACTTGTTGGAGTGGAAATAAAGTGACTGAAAGAATATAAATATAAGTGACCTTTCTCTCCTCATTTATACACAACACACACTCACTCAATTGGGGCGCATGAGTGGGAGAGTTGAAGCTATCTCAAGTGAGAGAGAGAACAGCTGTTGGAGATCATATTTTCTATCTTTGGGTTTTATTGTTTCTATTGGTTCTCATTTTATCTCTGAGTAAGCTCTGGGGTTTTCTCCTTTATGGTTTCCCCAAGGAAAATCCTCAGTAAGATCCTTTTCTAAAATATAAAGTGGGAAGCCTCCGAAACTTGATGCCCTAGTCTCTCTCGACACTAGTGTCTAGGTAAAAAATAAAACTTCTTCAATTTTGATTATGCTTCCTCCAAAGATGTGACCTCCTAGGGAAGTTATACTAGCCCACATTTCTTAATGATATGTGGAGAGAAGATCTTGAACTAGGAATCCCTAGTTCCACTGCTGCGTAGTGCCCTCTTTCAAAGAGACTCTGATACCATGTTAGTTTCTCTAATATTATTCAAATTTATTTGGATCTTTATCTGAAAGAATAAGAAGAACAACAAGATGCATAATATAGAACAGATACACAAGACACAAATATTTTCCTCGGGGAAACCATAAAGCCCGAAAGGAGGGAAATGCATACTTGATGGGGGAAGAATAATATACAATTATAATATACATCATAATATCTTTCAAAGTTTCAAATACAAAAAAACATTTAAAACTAATTCCATAGTGTCATGCAGAATACTCAAGGCCTCATTGATCATTCTTTCACTCATCTTCAAAGTCCATGGAAAGGAGTGGGGGTCTTCAGGAAAAAATCCTCTTCTTCTTTATTTTGATCAAATTCATGATGAATTCCAAGTGGTGACTAAGGGGCTTATCCTTTTTATTCTTTAACTGTAACAACATATTCCTTTTCATTCCCATGGAAAACTTCTTCTTCTCCTTTAGGGAGAATATTGTACAATGACTTGCTCTCCTCTTCATGAATCTTTGTTTCTGGTTTCCTACTTACAATAATGGGAAATTCATTGTTCTCCTCAATCATGATAATGAGATTTGGCTTCTCACTCATGTTAAGCCTCTCCTATGATGTGGCTGAAATGTCATCATGATACAAGGGAATACCAAAATATGAACTGTGTTAATCCCTTTGAATCATATCTTCCCCTTCATTTGGAGGATCTATGGTAGCTTGATCTTTAACCAAATATTCTGGTTCACATTCCACTAATGTAAGTTTGTCTTCTGCTACATTCTGAATTAGAAATGGTGATTTTATATCTAATATATGTCCTTCTTTTGGATCTGATCCAAAATATGTCTTGCTACCATTGAGCACATCATCCTCCTTATTTTTGCTAGAACCAAAAGATCTTTGGATCTCCTCTTGAAATAGCATAGGATTCATATCTTTTCACACCTCATTAAACATATGTACAATACTTTTCTTTCTTGTCTCATAGTGTGGATATTTGAACAACTTATGAATATCAAGAGAGAACTACTCACGAAAATAAGGGTCCTTAAAAATTCCATCACTTAGTCCCCAATACTCTGCAAGGTAAATAATCGATGCCTTTGGCCTCCCTCTATAATAGACCCATCATGACTAGATCTCATCCTCATGAATTCATCATATGGTGAAACATAAAATTTATCATCATCCTTGTATTTTAAATGTGATGAAGTACTTATGGTTGCTTCTTCAGTTATGAAATTGTATTCTCCTTCACACGGTTCAGAATCACCATCCAATTCATACAACTCATCATTAGAGTGGGACATGGATGCAATTTTATTATAACTAAGAGATTAATTTACATAGAATTAGAGGAAAGTGATTCAATACCACTATAATGAGCCTAATACTTACTTAGGTACACTAACTCAACCACATAAAATCTTCATGTCCAATTCACCAAAACAAGCAAAACTAGGTACTACAGTGAAGATAGAATTGCCTAAATTAACATTAATGAACAGAGGAGATTGTTTAAATTCATGTAATCTTAGTGATTGGTTATATAAGAAAAATTGAATGTCTAAAAATGTAATATCATAGGCTCATAAATCAAATTTAATTGTATCGTAATTCACCCTTCCAAAGCGTACACCAGAAATAGTGAAACTGAGGGTTTAACTAGTCACATTAATAAAGAATCAAGCGGACAACTCTAAAAACAAAGGTGAGGGATTTCAACTTGGGGATTCTTGGATAAATCCTATTTAATGTAATATATAATTTTTTGTATGAATACCATTTTTTATATATGTTTTGGCATGGTTTGGAGATCACTCAGACAAAACTAGCTACTCGGATAACTTGACTAGTTTGGGTTCAAGGCTTCCAAAACAACCAAATGGACCATTAAATTTACAGATAAAGGTATGGAGAGTGTTACTTAGAGTGTTAAATAAATTTAATAGATGAAAGTGTATAAATACATCAATTTTAAGTTATCATGTTGAAAAAATACTAAAGACTAGTAAATTTCGGTGTAATTGTAGATAGGCATGGAATTGTGCAAGAAATGTCAGGCTACTACACTTTATTAATCTCAGAACTGATAGATCATGTTCATAAAATTTCATAAAATTTTAAATGGATCCCATAGTATTATCATATGTGTAAGAGTCTGAACAATTTACATGTGATTGAAGAAAGTAGAAGAAAGAAGGAGAAATGTAGGAATTCGAACTAGAGGCTTAGCAACTATACTTTCTGAATTGTGAATCAAATTGAAGAGACTTCAAGCCTTGAAATAGATACAATGATAATGTTTGAATACCACTATCCTCTCATCTCACTGAAGGAGGCAGCAAGGGCACATATCCCGGTTACGATTGGTGAACATATCCCAACTTGAGTAGCTTAGAGCTCTCAATACAAAAATTTAAGTATCAAGAATATTTGATAGTGATGTGTTATCATTATTTTATAGGAAATATGGATTCTAGGTCGAATTTACTCTTCATGTGGCCCACTTTCCTCAACCAATGTACCCTCATGAGTTGAATTGGGGACTTTCCTCTTTTTCCACTAACATTCCTTTTCCTTCATGTAGAAACTACGCCCTCCTACTTTTTAGATGGACTTTCCTTTCCTAGTTTTTTGAAACCATTCCCTCCTTCTTTTGGGATGAATGTCCTTTCTCTTTTTTTGGAAACTAAGAACTCCAAAGGTTGCATGATTTTCATGCTGACAACTTCTTATGCACATCCTTGCTTTGTGCATGCTTTTCTTGTTGGCTACTTTTGTCATTATTTTTATATTTTCTTCTTTTCTAGATCTTTCTTAATTCTTTCCCTAGTTCCCAATTAGTGTTATAAACCATTGGGTCCACGAGGCCTCATGCAACGCCCCTTTTCCACCTAGCACATCCACAATGTCCAAAATTAACATATGCATAACATAAAATAATTAAAACATGAAACTTTTATCCTAAGTGTGAAAGTTGTATTCAAGGATATGTATTATCTATCAAAATTAATCCCCTTCTTAATTAATCTAGTCCTTCACTAGGAACCATGGGTTTTTCAAAGCTATGGGTTTCTCCATGGTGTTATCAAGAAAATGGGGACACTACAAAACTCATGGAATATGTTCTCCCACATGAGTAAAATGAACTTTAACTTTTATTTCTGGTATCCTATGATCATCCCTATATATTGCATTTGTATCAAGAATTGGAAGTAGTGTATGTGTTGATTGTGTTGTAATTATGAGATTTGATTTATCCAAATCCAACTTCATTCATGAATTTTACTTGTGTAAAAGGTAGTTATATTTGATTTATAAAAGGAGGGATGGTTGTTTTGAATGTTGCATACATATCCATTGGCGTATATTGAAGATAGTTTTAAGACAACTTGAGTGGGAATAATAATTAACAGTTAAGAACACATGTTTCTTAATAAGAGGTCACGTGTTAAAATACAGAGGGGTAGTCTATGTATGCCTTTTTATATTTTTTCAATTACATCACTACGAAGAGGGGCCCCTTGTCTCATATAGAACGAGATATCATACATCAAATTGGTATCTGGGTTGGATCAGACCTTAAAACTAAATTCTTATTATTATTATTTAAAAAACTATAAACTGAAACCCTATAATGCAAAATTACATACATAAGAAGAATTTGCTCGAAGCTCATTAATGTTGGAATATTAATTTTTATGCCTGCAAATTTTAATATAAAATAAATCCCGAATCTGATTTGCCAGTCCGCTAATCAGTAAATCAGCACACATCTCCTAGTATTTAAGATTTAGTGTATTATTTTGTAAGTAAAGTTGTTAGGTATACTTCTATTGGGAATTTGAACTTGATGGTTGTTTCGAGTTCCATAATATATGCATTAGTCAATATTAGTGTAGAGAGAAGAAAAATGAGACAAAGCGAGAGAAAGAGTATAAGGTTGGAGCACAATATCTGCATGTGAAATATTTGCAAAAATGTAAGGAACTCAAGCTCAGGGAAAAGTCTGCTTAGCTTGAATAATTCTAAGATAAGAAGCTCTGCAGTTGAAGCGAAATTGTGTGAAGTGGAGAAATAGTTGAAATTCCAAGATCTATGTATGTGAAGAATTCACTCTATGCACCTGTAACATTTTGTGTTCAGGTAATATATATTTAAGTACTTTTTTGTGAAGTCTTAACTGAAGTTGAAGAATCAATAATTTATTTCAGAAGTCTTAGTATGGGATCTCCTCCTCTTTTTGTAGGTAAGGGTTATGAACTTTTGTGTGCCAAGATGCAGACATTTATTCATTATAATGGTTTGCAAAATTGCATAGAAAATAGATGCATTGATCCCAATGATGATGCACTATCTATCTATGTCATCCAATGATCCTTAGATGTTAATGTTATAATAGTAATTAATGAAGCAAATACAACTAGGGAATCCTAGGAAAAATTGAAGAGAAAGTTTGATGTAAGGGGGAGATATATGGTTCAGTCACATCATGTTAACATTTCAACAGACAAACCCGTACCTGTAGAAGCGGTCGAAGATAATAAAATTGTTGGTAAACCCCACTATGCGTATACAATAGTGGATGATGATAATGTGTTTGAAGTTGAAAATGAGTAGCAACTCATGATACATCTATCATAAGATGATGTTCGGTAAGAGATTGTGGAATTAATGTTGTAGTAATAGTTGAATTCAATGAAGAATTTGTAGTACAAAATGGATAAAATATTTCATATTGTTCAAATGAAATTTTTAAGGCTTTGGCTTGTAAGATAGAAATTGAAATTTAATTTGATGAGTTTGTTGAACCACATATAGTGGAAATAACAATAGAACTTGGCATTGTTGACATAGAATTTGTTGAAGTAGATAGATGTAAAGAAAGTAAAAGGTATGAAGACTCTTTCAATAAAATAGAGTATGTGGAAACTGATGATGGTGAATTGCACAATGCTCAGACATGTGTGGATGAGGATTGCAGAATTGAAAATGTAGCAATTTTTCCTTTGGATATTCCAACAATGTTTATTTCTGATAACATCTATAAAAAAGTTGTCAATAAAGCACCTAGTATTGGTGAAATTTCCCATGAAGTAGTAAGGGTTAATGATGGAAATGCTGATGGAGTGGAAATTTCCATAGCAGCAATGTTTGAAGCAACATCGGAGTATGAGACAAATAAAGAGCATGATGCCAACGAATTTCTTGAACTTGTGTTTCAAACATGGGTTTGAAAAGTTTTTGAAAATATTGATGCTCTTAATTTTGTTGAAGAATTTGATAATATTGTTGTAGAATGCACAAAATTTGTAGTGATTGAAGGAATATATAATGATGCTAAAAGGAAAGAGATGGATGATTTTGTGACTATAGAAGTTACTAGAAAAAATACTGCATGATGACAATACTGAAGATGTTATATGTTTTGTCGCACTTAGAGAAGGTGAAGCAAAGAATGATGTTTTTTTATGAAGAGTTAAAATTCTTAGGAGAATGGATTGAAAATCCAAGATATGATGATGAAGATACTAGTCTTGTTGTATAAGTAGAGATGGAGAAAGTTGATTTCATCGTTGCAGAAGTAAAGGAAAATTTTAAAAGTTGAGTAAAGAGATAGAGGATGCTCTAAAAAAAGGGAGCAAAGTGAAAATAATCAATATGGTTCTTATTATAATGTTTTATACAATTCTATTGTTTTTTTAGTGTGCAGGTGAGAAACCATTTTAAGTTAAAGAAGAAGTTGTTCAAGGTGATCAATTTGTAAATTTTAATTTTGACTAAAGTTGCACAGAAGCTGCATTAGTTAAAAACTCAGTTGAAATCAAGTATTACTATCAGTCAATATGTTAAAATAATGACACTACACACACATTAAAAAGGAGAGAGATAGATTGTGGGATTTCAGTATACACACATTAAAATGTTAGAAGAAAAATATTTGGATTAGAATCCTTGGATTAAAGGACATTCCTATTTTGGATAATCTCAAGAAAATTAAAAAAGATTTTGTAACTGAAGTTGTAGATAGTAGATTTAAGAAACCAAAGGAAATAATGAAGGATAAGAAGAAACTGAAGATGAAGTCAATGAAGACAAAGAAGAATGTATATTTTAAAGTGTGACATCACCAAAGAAGGAAGAAATGAGTTGTATTGCTTTCTATGTCTAAGAACCGTAAGTTTGAAGGAGGAAGAATAAAAAAAAAGGGATGAAGAGAGCAGTAGCTCATTGTCAACAAAAAAGGTTTATTCAAAGTAAGAGACACCATTAAACACTCATGATTGAGGAAATGAACCTGAAAAATATAAGTTTAAATCTGAATACAGCTGTTATCACTCTAGGAAACTCCTCTAGGTTGTAGCTCGAGGATGCCTGGTAACTTAAACTGTTTTTAGGGTTTTTCTTAATTGGATCAAGCCGGGTAGCCTATATAACCTCTCAATCTCAAGACATGCATGAGGCTCACTCAATCACAAGGCATTTAATTACAACTTGTTCAATAGTTTGACAAAAAGGTGCAGGGATGGAGAGCCCAACAGGCTGGCAGACTTACGCACATAACACATACATATAAATGGCTAAATCCTACTGAGGATGGTGTTTATAAATCAAATATCACTAAATAACCAATAGGATGACATCTATCATCCTTTTAATAAATCTAAAAGTTACCTAAATGCTCATTCAGGCAATAAACACAGTAAAGAAAGAGATGGCTAAACAAATTGCAACAAAATAGCTTATAATTAGAACAAACCAGATGAGACACTTGATAATGGAACAGGATCTTAAATCCCCAGAGTCAAACGCTTATTCATAAATTAATCATGGGCTTTATAACCTTTTACAAAAGTTACAGATCCTGAAAATCTGATCTATTTACATCAAAATAATTGAAAGTAATAGTTTTTTCTAGATCAGGGCTTCAAACCCTTGCTAACTATTTGTTTATCTACTGCAAAGATCTAGTTCATTGAGCCAATTTAAATGACTGAAGTGGTCATTGATAATCACCATTGATGGTTTTACTATGAAATTTCTGCCAACAACCAGTGTCTCTGTGTTTACTTGAAGTCATTTTCCTCATTTAATCCGCTGTATTTTTCTTTATCTTGTTGCTATAGATTCGACACTCCAAGTCTCTATTTTTCTATAGTTTCAGTGCTCCAAGTCTCTATTTATCCACAAGTTTACCTCTGTAGTAGCTGATCGGAGGATTTTTTCTCTGTTCCATCGGCACCCCAAGTCTCATTGTTTCCACAGTTGTGGAGGTGAAACGAACTAAATTTCATTGTATTGCTGCCAGAAATTGATTGGCGACGGAATCGAGGCACTAGTCTTCTATGCCGTCGTCACTGTGGAGATATTTCATTGAAAACTCATCGATCCGTAGTCTACATGCCTTCTGATCACCGATGATCCTTTATTGTTGTGCTTATTGGAGTGTTGTAAACTTTATCATTTATCGGGATCCTTAGGCTATTTTTATTCCGTTGTTTCAGCTCCTCATTTCATTATCTTTCCAACGACTAGTGATTCTGAGTTCCGATGCCGAAGTTTCATCTGCTTGCAGACCCCATAGTCTATCTTTATTCCACAGTAGCGGCCCTTTACAGGACTAATTCGTCGATGGTTTCTCTGTAGTTCTTTCGATCTCCGTGGAGCTGCTTGGTTCTAAACTCTCCGACGATTAGTCTTTAGTCCTTCTGATCACTGACGATTTCCTCTTCTCGTGGAAGCCATAGTATATAAGTCTTCAGCCATTTCGATGCTGTAGTGGACTAACTCACTGATGCTTTTAAAGTTTTCAAGTCCCGACCAGATTTCATCAGCGATCGGAACTCAAAACCTCTCACCATCGGAACTTTTAATCATTGTATCCTTCGCAGTTGTGGTGCTTTTAGCCACTATATTCTCCATAGTTGCGGTGCTTTTAGTCACTATTTTCTTCGTATTTGCGGTGATTTTAATCACTATATTCTCTGATCTATAGTTCTCAGCTTTCCCGATCACTGATGATTTCTCATTGTTGTGCTATCGGAATGTTTTTCTTTGAATTGATCAGAAGCCTTGTCCATCTTTATTTCAATGTTTCGGCCCCTTAGCGGACTATCTCCTCGATACCTTAGTGTTTTCAAATCCTGAACTACTTTCATCTCTATCAGAAGTGAGTAGGAGTTTCCATCGGAGCCTTTAATCATTCTCTTATCCACAGTTGCGGCGCCGCAATGCACTAAGACTCCGCAACGTCGACAAAATAGAGGACTATACCTCTGATCCCTGTTTAAAATTGTTCTGTATGCAGTAAAAGTTTTAGTGATACATTTATTTTCCAAAAAGGTTCTCCATAACTAACTCATCTATGATTGGGAGCTGTAGTAAATAATGCATCAAAACTTTTAATCATTGTTTTCTCCGTCGTTGCGGCTCCCTAGTGGACTATTTTGTTGCTACGTTTTTCTTAGTCCTTCCAACCACCAAAGAGTTCATCTATTGATTGATCGGAATGATCCTTGTCATCGATCGAAAGCCATAGTCTTTATTCCTTCTGCAGTTGCGGCTCTGTAGTGAACTATCTCACCGATTTATAGTCTTCACAACTTTTGATTCCTGCTTGAAAAACATTTCAATGGTGTAAAAAATTTTCAGCAATACGCCTATTTGTCGAAGCGGTCTTCCACCTTCTATTTATCTTCAATCTTTCTGTAGCTAATGAGATGTTTTGATCCTCGCCCAAGCCACTGAACGCTGGAACTTGTGAAATTTTTACCCAAATAAAAAAAAAAGGCTTTCAAATTGTCAGTGACCTTGATATTCTTCATTACATGAGTTAAATTATTCATACTATCAAAACAAATTTATTTTGGGAGATAACATCTGGATCCTACTCAGGGATGGGTACCTCCCTGTGAGGTCCCATGAACCCCAGAACAAAATGCCTTTCCCTAAAATCAACAAAGTAAATTAACAGTATTCTTGATTGTTCCAATGGGAATGGAGTCTTATTATGAAAGCAAAAACAACCTACAATCTACTAATTTACAATCATAAGGACTCAGAGCCTCAAATAAAATAGAGTTTCAGGAACCGCCCATTTACTGGGCCATCAAATACCTCTTCACCTTCCATATTCTGCAATTTGAAGGTGTTATTCTCATATATCAGGTCTATAACAAAAGGGCCAATCCACAAGGAGTCAAATTTTTCATGCTTCCCCTTGTCCTGTCTGACAGCATCCCACTTGAGGACCTAATCTCTGACCTGGAAGTTGTCTGCCTTTGCTCTTTTGTCAAATATGCCCTTTATCCTCTGCCGATAAGCCTCTGATTTTTCTACAACTTGCTCCCTGGTCTATTGTCACTCCATCAAATCCATCATCCTTCTCATCATATCATTTGGTTCATCTTCCTCTTCCTGAAATAATTTTGCCACTGGAAGTGTGAGCTGGATAGGAAAGATGACCTCAGTGCCATAAACTAGTTTGAATGGAGAAGTCCCTATGGATCTTTTGTCTATCACCCTATCAGCCCATAAAGCAAACTTAAGCTTTGAATCCCAGCTTTTCTGATTTGTCTCTAGTAGTTTCTTGATGATTCGGACTAAGCTTTTGTTGGATGACTCAACCAGGCCATTTCCTTGTGGGTAATTGGATGTGGAGTGCACTAGTTGAATACCCATTGATTCACACATTTTAACTAATGCTCCCACCTTAAAAGCTTGTGCATTATCAATCACTAATCTTACTGGGAAACCAAATCTACTGAATATGTTCTCATATAAAAATATCATGATGACTTGGTGAGTGGCATTTCTAGTGGGTATTGCTTCTATCCATTTGGTAAAGTAGTCGGTGGCCATTTATGTTGTCCACTAGAAGATGGATTTATTTCACCTATGAAATCTAGACCTCATTGCTAGAAAGGGCCATTCACTGTAAGAAGCCTAAGGGGCAAGGATTTGAGCTGCTGCTTCCCTACAAATATTTTACATTGGTCACAAGCCCTTACAAAAGTGCATACATCAGCAAAGAGGGCTGGCCAATAGTATATTGCTTTTAAGATCTTGTGGGCTGTGGTTTTCTAGTAGTGGTGGCCTCCACATGTACTAGAATGAAAGTGTTGCATGACCTACTCTGCTTCCTCTTTATCTAGACATCTTAACAAAATTCCAGACTGATCCTTCCAATATAGCAAATTGTCAATTATGCAAAACTTAACAGATTTCAATTTAAGAGATCGTGCTTAGTTTGGAGTAATATTAGGAGAAACTTCTAATTTTAGCAAAAATTGAAGGATACCTGAGTACCACTCACATGAAGATATGTTCTCGGCTACTGCTGGGATGTTATTCTGATCTTGATTTACTTCTGTTTTAGCTGCTACTATAGTCTGCACCTTTGCTGATCTGACATATGTGAAATTCATTCCCAGCAGTTCACAGTTTTCTTTGGCCATAATTTTGGCCAGGCCTAGTCCCTTTACCATGTTGGTGGGTTTTACCTCTACATCAAACTCAATGAGTTTGGCAATCCACTTATCTCTCTTCCCATCAATGTCAGGCTGAGTCAAAACATCCTTCACTGCAGCTAAAGGGACATATGCAATTACCTTTGCATGGAGAATATATATTCTGAAGTTCTTCAAAGATTTTATGAGAGCGTAAGCCTGCTTCTCAATTGGATCATACTTCAGCTCAGCATCTCTCAGGGTTCTGCTGAAAAAAGCAATTGGATGATCAAGACCTTCATCATTCTTTTGTAATAGTACAGCTGCCACTATGTCATAAGATACAAAAGATAAAATGTAAAAACCCTTGGTGTAGTTGGGACTAATCAGGGTTGGGGCCTCCATGATGGCTTTCTTAATGTCTTCAAAAGAATTTCTTTCCTGGTCAATCCACTTTATTTCTGCATCCTTTTTTAGCGTGGTTGTTATGTGCTTTACCAGCTCAGAGAAATTTGGAACGAATCTCTTGACAAAGTTTATCTTGCCTAAAAAGGACTGAATGTCTCTTTTTGACCTTGGTATTGATAGCTGTTGAATTGCTTCCACTCTTATCGAATCAATCTTTACACCTTCTACTGAGACTATGTGGCATAGCAGCTTTCCTTCATTGAGTGCAAATTGGGATTTCTTGGGGTTCAGTGATATTCCATACCTTCTGCACTTCAGAAATACCTTCCATAAATGCTGCAAGTGGTCATGATGGCTGTGAGAGTAAACTGTCAAGTCATCTAAATTTATCAGCACATATTTATCTTTTATCCCTACAAAAGCTAGGTCCATAGCTCGCTAAAAAGTATCCCCACCATTCATTAGCCCAAATGGAATTTTAGCATACATGAAAGTGCCCCAAGGAGTGGTAAAGGCAGTCTTCTCTTGGTCATTTAGGTCTGCAGCAACTTGGTTCACTAGTACAAAATGAGGAATTAGCTACTAGGTGACTAAAAATTCTAGTCACCATAGGTTTTTCAAGTGATTTACTACTAAATATGAGCAATTTTAATTGACTCAACTATAAACGACTATAATCAATGACTAATTTAGTCACCAGTTAACAAATATGACTAGATAATAAGTTACAGAGTTAAAAATGACTAACATAAACGACTAATTTAGTTACAGCATAAAAAATGACTAGCTAGAAGAATATGAATTAGTCGTTTATGTTAGTCATTTTTAATTGTGTCATGGAAAATTGCAAGTTTGACAATGAAGTGTAAATTTTGTAAACTCTAACAGATTCTATTAGTATTATTGGTGCCATGCACCTCGATCTTTAGAGATCCACCAAACCAATTGCACAAATTTTCTCTTGACCATCTTTATCCCTGTTGCACCATTGAAACAAACACGGCTAAGCACGTTCCAAAGGAAAATTACATTCCTACGTCAATTACGGATTAGGTACTAGAACCAATACCATATTGATACCTAGCGAGAAGAAGCATAGTTGTACATCCCCTTAAGAACCGGCCATTCGAATGCGCCAGCTCCACATAGACTTACCAAATGCATCCAATGCATGGCAAAAAAAAACACGTCCACTTTGGATCTGTGGGTTGAAGGTATCGTTCGACCCCTGCTCCTCTATTTTTGCACTTGATACCCTATTTTTGCAGACGATAGGTCGGTTCAGGATCTCGCAGTGACTAGTCGGAGCGCTTCAAAGGTATGGTTCTTGCCGTTCCGATCATGTTCATCACTCCAGTCAATAACCGGTTGTTATGGATGTTTACAGGTCTCAATGTTGCCGGAGTTACTGATTCCACTTTACATTCACAATTATCACCATCTCTAGCCTGTGTGCTCATAACCATATGCATTTTGAGCTTTCAGCATAGGAAAAGCATGAACACCCTCCTGTAATGCCACTATTTGCAAAGGTCAATTCTTTTTGCACATCAACATTCCCCACACGCTCCAAAGGAAAACTGAAGCCGACATTAGAAGAAGTGATTAAACTTTGCAAGGAGGTTTACTTCTTGCAGATGTCATTATAGAGAAAGGGTCGAACGATACCTTCAGCCGACAAATTCGAAGTTGACGTGTTTTTTTGGCCATGCATTGGATGCATTTGGTAAGTCTACATGGAGGAGGCATATTTGAATGGCCGATTCTTGAGGGGATGTAGGGCCATCATCTGTGGTTGTCACCGGTCATCATCCTAAAGAGTATTGATCAAATTTTGGTATCGATCGGAGTCAATGCTTTGGCCGAGAAGTGGTGACTACGACCGGCTTCCGGGCCAAATCGTCAACTCCATAGACTACTCCATTTATAAAACTAAACAACTTATACGATAATTATTAAAAAAATATAATATATAACCAATTAACATAATTTATATAATAAAATAATAAAAATAAAACAAATATATATATAGCAAAAACAAAAAAAATCTATATAATTTATATAATAAAACAATAAAAATAAAACAAAAATATATATAACAAAAACAAAAAAAATCTACATAATTTATATAATCAAATAATAAAAATAAAACAAAAAAATATATAACAAAAACAAAAAAATCTATTACAGCAAATAGAGTTATCCACCCAACTCTCGACCCAACAGCTGTCCACCCACCTCTGTTACAGCATGATTGTAGATTTTCCTGAACCCCGTAGAGATTTCATCCTCTAATTCCATTAATGACTATTCACCAAGCTCATTGGCACTAAATAGCCTGTCCAAACAGACTGTTGGTGCCAAATATTTTGGGTTTGCTGGAGGCTAGGAGGGTTGGTGGGTTATGAGGGAAAGTACTATGAATTTGGTGGAATTTTTGGTCATTTACGATGCCACATGCGATATCGTTGAGGATATTGGGATGGATATTTATCATGGTTGGGGTCGGGTTTACAATTTTCATATTACCATCCCTACCAAGACAAAACAATACTGGAGAGAACCTGGAGGCTCGTGAAGAGAAGAGCCACAAATTCTGTAGCTCTAGAGTCAACATTACCTTCTTCCCTTAAAAAATCCATGGTAAGTTTCTTGGTTCAGTGTGAATTGATAAATTTTGCCGGAAAGTTTCTTGGTTTAGTGTGAATTGATAAAAATTTCCTGAAGCGTATGTAGCTAGGTTAAAATCGCTGATAAGTTTCTTTTTACTGTGAATTTTTATCATTTATCCAGGGCATTGACACTAACTCTTGGCATTGAGTCAACTCCCAGCATCACCTCATCTTGTGTGCTCTCTTGTCTATGCTGCAGGTTACTAGCTCGCTGGTCTCAAGCTGTGTTGATCCAACTGACCACCTACAAATTGATCTGGAACTGGAATTGGAACCCGCGAATTTGATTTCTTAGCCACCCTCCTTCCTAATATTGCCAAAGGTTATAGTAGCATCTACGCTCAACCTCATGCTAGAAAGTCTGTGTATCTGCCCCAATGAAACGATTCTACTCACTCACTCAGTTAGGCCCCAGATTCATCTCTTTTGACACATAAAGATAAGAGATATATGCAAGATGCCTGCTACATATTTAAAAGATATATACTCTACTCTGCTATTATGCTTCAAATTTGAATCCTTCAGAGCCCTTCGAAGGCCATTTTAAACGTCATAAAAGGCCACAAGGAATTTTACCATGCAAAAAAAAATTAGTTTCATTTCCAGCACTTCAATAATGAAATTGAGTAAGCCTCAGTAAATTTGCAACAGAAGGGAAGCTACAAAATTTGCCTATCCAAGGATTCAATGGACTATGGGAGAGTTGGGACTCATAGTCTTCCCAACTACCCTTGAATATTGAGATCATGGATGAGGATCTCAGTCCCAATCGACATGGACCACGGTGGGCCACTAGGCTTCCTAGTGCCAAGTTCAAGTTAGTGAGTCAAGATTGTGATTCATGATTCGATGTTCACTTTCAAAGCATTTAATGGAATTAGCATGCATTACTTATTCACCAACTTCATTAAATCCTGGTATGAGATGATGCCACCTGCCAACTCGATTTTCCATCCGTCATCTTATTGTTCACCAAGTCACGTGATCTCACAACTTACAAGCCACTTGAGTATTTGAGTATATGATGTGAAATTAGATACTCATATGAGTCATATCTATGAATGGTGAATTGATTTGATAACCCTCCACTGTCAAGGCTCCATAAGGAAAAACTAATGGTGTTGTTTTTCAGGTTACAACTTACAAGTTTCAATTTACAATGCGTTGAGCAATATTTGCTAGATTTGAACCTAACCTGGTCCAATGGGTATGTAAGTTTCTCTAGACGAGGGTTTCACCTAGTGCTAGACATTTCTATTATGACCACCACAAGACCGGGATGACGGATCTTTGGTAGTAGGCTAGCAGCACGTCACCCTTTGTTTGTGCTCATGAATCATATCATATACTAGTTATCCCAGGGTTCTAGGATTTATTCCAATTTCCATTCATTTACTGGGGTCGGAATCATTTGAATTAGCACTCCCAGTCTCCCACGGTCCACCGAGGATGCTTAGTCTACCTCTCTCATCGGAGGAAGGGGGTTAGGAAGTAGAGATAAAGGCAACTGAAATGGAGGTCCAGCCAGAGAGAATGGTTGTACAATATGCATATAGTCATCTCTAAAAGAAATGAAAGAATTTGTCATATAACTAACTAAATATTATCATTACTTAATTTGTCTAGATGCTTACATGGTAACTCTTGTGCCCAAGCTATTTATGAGGGTTTCCTATGTCTACAATGGCTCTAATTTAGAGAGGGTCATTCCCATCATTATAGCACCAGTGGGTTTCTCCTGAAAATATCGCTATTACGTCTCCCCTCCTCACTCACCTCACCTTTTGAATTGAGTCCTCTTCTTCTTCTTGTTCTTCCACCCGTGGGCTCCCTGATCTATGCCCTGAGCACCCTCATAACGAAGAATGATCTTTGAAAGTCTCTGGAAACCTCGGGAAAACAATACCCAGTTTTCGCTCACCTACATAGATATATCTATGTTATGTAGAAGCAATTATAAAATGATTTCTTTTTTAATCATGTGAAATACACAAACATGCATTCGCCTACCTTGGGCAAGGTAAACCAACTCAGGAGCACCAGGATATTGTGGAATTGAGATGGAGTTTCTTCCAATCGTCTTTCTATAGAAGGAAATGGTTGCACACTCTAATTCCTTGTTGTCTTCTGTGGTGGGAAACTTGAATGTTCCACCTTTTTCACAGGTAGGAGCAAGAGAAGAAAAGGTAGAACGTTGGGTAGGATGGATTGAGCTTCCCCAAACTTAAAGTGCTTCATGAAGTATGTGAAAAAAAACATTATTTTGGGTTTATGAGTATAGGACAACCATATGTCAGGACTCAGACTCTCAACTCTCTAATTCTATGCTTTAGTGTCTCCCTAATTTCTATTTCCTCCGGAAGATTATGCAGAGCTAAGCTATCGACTACGGTTGTTATGAATTTATAGGTATGTATAACATTTTACACTTGTGTAACATTTTATATGTGGATAAACGTTAAATTTGTTTCTTGTTGGAATTCCTTCTGGTTCTATAAATATAAGGGTTTAAAATTTCTCCTTCCAAAATGTTGTTTGAAATTTGTAATGTATTATTCTATTGTGTTTAGACTAAGTCTCGAATACTCAATAGATGTAACCTTAAAAAACCCAGTATTTAAATGAAATCAGAACCAAAATAATGTATACTTTTCATAGTCTAGGACCACAACTTCATTTGGGCGGAGGAGCAAGAATAAAGTGTTAGGATTATTAATCCTCCCTTGTACAAATTTGGTCATATGTCTAAATCAGGAGTCATGTCTAAATCGGGAGTCCATCCAGTCTATTTATAGTCATTAGCACCATTGGTTAAACTTGACCTAATTGGGGCACATGTTTCAGTTACCAAAGTGTGGGGAACACTAATTGAGGCTCACTGCCACTTATTGCACTTGATTGCATAAGTTTAGGAGTCTCCTAGATCAATCCCTACAATTTAGGAAGCAACTGGAAGTGACGAAACCAACCAAGGTCAGTTAACTTCAGTTGATGACTAGTCAAGCCAAGTTAGGAGTCAGTTACATTCAGTTAAATAATGGTTTAATTAATTGCACACATGTGGGGCGCTTTTCTCACCTACCACAGTCAGTTAACCATTATTTAATACTAAATGTAACAGTTGGTTGTGTTTTAGAACTCCAATTGTGATTTAGACAAGTCTTGGTTACCTACAGTCAAGTAGAGTCATCAATTCGAACTTCCTCATGTGGATTCGAATTGCTTGTGGCTATTAAAGCCATTTTACATCATTGTAATTATCATCTGAATTACTTTTTGATTAATGAAAGCATTCACAGCTGCAAGCCTTTTGCACTGTTTCATTCTTCAATTGCTGAGTAAATTGTGAGATCTTATTTGTGAGTTTTGTTTTTGTCTACAGATCTATATGCTCAAATTTACATGGTATCAGAGCCTCGGTGGACAAGACTCCTCTCCTCCTCAGATCTCCAGCCGGATCATTTTCTTTGTCTGATTGTGTGACAGGTTATCAGCTTTTCTTGCAGCATTCGCTACAAGCAGCCTCTACTTCTCATAGCATTCGCTACAGCAGCTCACTTCTTTTTATTTTTTCGAAATGGCTCACCAAATAGAGCCTCTCACTCCCTTCAACTATCACCAGTGGAAGGATGACATGAAAATATTGCTCCGCACCAAGCATCTCTTCAGAAATGTAGAAGAAACAGAGGAAGAGCCAGAATCAGAGAAAGACAAAGTTAAGTACATGAACAGGCTTGATGAAGCTATTGGACTCATGCAACACTCAGTCTCTAAGGATCTTCAATTTCACATCTGAGACTTGGACACTTCCAAAGAGGTTTGGGACAAGCTTGCTTCCTTGTTTGATAAGCATGATGAGATGAGGATCCATCAGCTAGAAAATGATCTGATTACTCTCAATCCATCAGATTTTGAATCTCTAAATGAATTCTTCTCAAAGTTCAAGAACCTAATATATCAGTTGAAGCAATGAAAAGTAAATAAGGATGAAACCCAGCTCATCCTTGCTATTCTCACCAAGCTCAATTCAGACTACTCAGTATTTGTATCCACCTTCCAAACGGTAAGGCTCACTACTCCAAATTGGAAGATGCCCACTCTTAATGATTTCATTCAATCTCTTATTTTTGAAAATGATAAATTGATCCAAATGGGGATCATTCGATCTCCCAAAGATCTAGCTCTTATTGCAAGAGGAGATAAGATAGCGACTGACAGAGGGAAGCAAAGAGATGAGTCTGAACAGTCAAAAGAACCTTCAAGTTCGAAGAGAAGCAAGAAGAATAGCAAAGGCAAGATCCTCTAACCTTACTGTGGAAGGGGCTTCCATTCAGAAAGCTCCTGTATGAGAAGACAACTTGATGAAATGGCTCTTCTTTTGAAAAGGCAGAACATTAATTATGTACCTACTAGCGCAAGGAAGGAAGACTTTGAAGAAGAAGAAGAAGAATACCCAAGGAAAGGACATGCACTGAAAGCTTGCTGCACATCAACACCTGCCTTCCTCATTGATTCTGGAGCTTCCAACCATATGGCTGCATCCATAGAATCATTCTCTTCTTTTCAGTCTTTTGATGGTCCTAGTATTCAGATGGGCAATAACAGTAAAGTACAAACCAAAGGGAAGGGCTCTATCCAACTTGAACATGGAAGGTTCAAAGATGTGTTGTTTGTTCCCTCACTAGCTTCAAATCTGTTATCTGTCTATCAGATGACCCATACTGGATCTCCAAAACGAGTGATATTTGGTCCTGACTCAGTGGAGATCACAGATATATCTTCTGGGAGCATCATAGCAAAGGGTATTGCGAAGCATGCTTCAAGAGCATATGAGTTCTCACATTTCATGCCTCCTTCAGAACCAGTGCACTCTCAGCAGCCACCAGCAAGGGAAGGTAAAAACATTGCATCTACTTCTTTTACAGCTTCAACTAGTATTGCAGATCCATCTATATTAGTTTATGACATTAAGATTCAGGGTGACTCAGATCTAGATTTAGTCCCTACTTCCAAACTGGAAGCTAGGAAGATGACTGGAAACTCACCTGACACTCAGAAAGAAAAGATTCTTGCGCTATGTCATACTATTTTTCCTCCTTCAGAGAGATGCAATAGACTTCCTGTAAGATGCAATATGGCAAGGGCTCAGTCTTCCTACATTCAGAAGAATGGATATGATCATACACCTCTTCATTCAGCAAGAGACAAAGGTTACATTCCTCCTTCCTCCCATCATCCTTTCGGAGAAGAAGGAGAAGTCTACATGCCAGGCCCTAGAATACCTGTGCACAGCACACCATGCATGCTGCTTCACTACCTCACAGAGATGAAGATTGCAGCAACATATTTTCAAGTTTTTCAAACTTGAGACCTGATTCTACCTGCTTAGCTAGAAGGAGGGATTTTTTCCCATGTGGTTTTTGCCCTAGCTCCTTGTATTGAGCATTTACTTTACTTTACTTGATGTAATGGGTGACCTATGGTCTTAGTTACCAGAGCCCACAGTTTGTCCAAGTTAGCATTCAGGGGGGGTGTTAGGATTATTAATCCTCCCTTGTACAAATTTGGTCATATGTCTAAATCAGT
>LPNX010456856.1:0-68728 GCA_001517045.1 Pseudotsuga menziesii | reverse complement strand
AGCCTTTTGCACTGTTTCATTCTTCAATTGCTAAGTAAATTGTGAGATCTTCTTTGTGAGTTTTGTTTTTGTCTACAGATCTATATGCTCAAATTTACAGAAAGAGCCTTGTATTTGAGTTCCAAACCTATCAATGTTATTTATCTGCCATGAATTTTAAACATTAGGTTGAAAGAAAGAACAATATTTGAATATAAGTGTTTGAATTGTTCCAATTTCCTTAATGAAATCCAATAGTTGAAAGGATAAAATATTTAACAACTGACACTATAAATGTTGTAGACTCTTACCCCTTCGTTTTCCTGTCATCCTTCTAATAATGGAAACAAGAAGTACAATTTCTCTACCAATATATCTAAACAAGGGAATCCCTTGATGGATGTTCATGAATGAGGGACTAGGAGTGCAATGATCTAGCGAAGAACATGATTTCAACATCCTTGTTATCGCAAACCTCCCAAACATGTGTTTATGATTCGTCTTCCTTGTTGACTTTGGTAGAAACTAGACACCCAACTTGTAGTGATATTTGTAGGAGAATTTAAATTTATTCCTTATAGTGGACTAATAAATTCTTAACATTTTTTATAGGGTTGATAAACTTGATATAGATTGGAGGGACTATCCATAATCTACCTAAAATTGGGGATTTTGTTTAATCACTTCAAAATGGGGTATAAAATTGATATACATTAGAGGGACTATCCATAATTCACCTAAAATTGGGGCCTTTGTTTGATCACTTTGATTTGAGCATGTGGGGAGGACATGATTCAATTCTAAAAAAAACTGTTGAATTTAGGGTTAATAAAAAAGTTTCTCCGTGAAAGCATTAGGTATTACATTATGGGGTTTTTCTTTTAGGTAGGCCCAATCACACTTCACCAATAGAGCCACCATCAAGCTGAATCAATCCTCCATTCAAAGGTCCTTCCAAATTCCAATGCCTTATTTTATTAATGACCTAACAACTGAGTATTTCACAGCCCGACAGAATTGTCCCTTATCTAAGTTCAATAAACTATATGCTCCAGGGACCAGGAGAGTACATGGTTTACCTCACTAATTCCATGTAAATGTTGAATCACTCAGAATTTATTCTTATTGTCATTTTTTTCTATACACTGTTTTTAATAAATAATAAAATTTTGTTGTACACTTACAGTTTCAAATGAAAAGAATGATTTATTTTTTATTTATTTCCGCATTTTCACAGCTTTTCGCTCCGCACCTCTACTTTTGTGTTTCTCTCTTTGTTGTGCCCCTCCACTGAACCTTTTGTTTCATATACAATGGATATTATTCTTGATAACCTTCCCCCTTCGTGCCATGTCAAGTTTAGTGGGTGAATTCAAGGATCTATCATGAAGCCTCACCGGTTGATGTGGATTTCAGGAAGGTAGACATTGGATAAGGTTGTTTTAGTTCATTAAAGGACCGAAACCAGATGCTTTTATATGGAGCCCAAAATACAAAACTATTTCACAGGTCGATCAGGCGAGGAATTCATCACTAGCTAGAGCCCCAGGCGGGCGGGATACAAGGTTGGTTGGTTCCTACATTACACCCTGCCCTGTTGGAGAGACACCAACTCAATCGTACTTCTTCTTTTATCTATCAGGCGAGTTATTTTTATTAATCAGTTGCCTTAAAAGAAAGTGTTCAGCATTTAGGGCTAAGAAATATTGAAGCAAGTCCAGTTCATTAGGGAACTCCACTTCATCTTAAGACGATCTTCACTCCAATGGACTTAGAGACTCTCTTAAGGCTAGTTTCTTCTATGGATCAAAGCATATGGGACCTATAAGGACCAATGCGATATGTCAATTCAAAAAGAAAAAAGGTGGTATTCTAATAGTCTAATAGTTCAAACCCCTATTCAACTGGTAATTAAGTACAGAAAGGTGGCCTGCCTGGATTATGAGCATGAGTTGTTTATCCAGATGGGAAATGAAATACATAAAGGTGGCATGTATACTATTTGGATCACAAGCATGAGAGCTAATTTGAGAAGAAAGAAAGGTGGCATGGTCAAGATAATAGAGAGTCTGAACCCGACCTTACAATAAGTGGAATTTCAGTAATATAAGGTGGCTTCTCTACTGGTCGTAGTAGTTTCCCATGAGCTAAAGATAAGGGGTAAATTCAGTACATAAAAGTGGCAAAAGAAGAAAAGGTAGCATTGGGAATAAATCTATACATCAATTCATATCTTTTAAGAGTTAATATTAATCTTTCTCTCCATTAAGCGCTTTAATGAGAATCTTTTTCTCCGAATTCTATTTCTCTCCATGAGATCTTCCTCTACGAAGCTACTATAGAATGGTATGTTAAATTACTAATATCTGCATCTCTAGTAGTTAACAGAATATCTGCATCTAATGATAGGTCAATTTCACTTTTCTTCTCCAATAGAGATCTTACTCTCCGAAGCTTAAACAGAGTTAGTTCACCTAATAACACTGGTTCGTTCACTGGCTTATGGCACTTGGAAAAGAGAAACTCTGTTCAATTTTTCACAACCCTTCAAAGTAAAATGGGACCCTACCCTTCAAATTTGATCCCTGTAGACTGCTATGGAACAAACCTCTACATGGCTGTTGTTTGAAAAAATGCCTGAAAAAAATCTAGTTACATAGAATGTAATGGTTGCAGGTTATTCCCAAAATGGACATGGAGAAGAAGCCGTTAGACTCTTTCGCCAAATGGAATCATCAGGTTTGACACCAATGTAACTTCATGGAACTCAATGATCTCTGGGTATGCACAGAGAGGACTTAAGTATGAAGCTTTGGTTTTTTTGCTAGAAATGCGAGCGATAGGGGAAAAACCCAACTTCGTAATGGTGTTGTATGTGCTTCCTACATGTGCCAACATAGGCGCCCTGGGAAAGATTAAGGCAATCCATGGTTATATAATTAGGAGCGTATTTGAGTCGCATTTTTTTGTGGGAAGTGCAGTTGTAGATATGTACTGTAAATGCAGGAGTGTTGTGGATGCACATCAAATGTTTGAAAAAATGTCAGAAAGAGATGTGGTTTCATGGAGTTCAATGATTGCAGGGTATGCAATGCATGGTCATGCTGAAGATTCCCTTAGACTCTTTAAGAAAATGAAAGAGGCAGGTGCAAGGCCAGACTACATAACCTATATTGGTGTCCTTACAACTTGTAGCCATGTAGGTCTGATTGATGAAAGCAAGCAATATATCAAGCAAACGAGTAGGGATTATGGAATCAAACCATGTGTGGAACACTATTCATGCTTGGTTGATCTTCTAGGTTGGGTAGCGCATCTCAAGGAGGCATATGAGTTAATCAACAAGATACCAGTGAAGCCTAATGTGGCTGGGTGGGGTTCCTTTCTCAATGCTTGTAGAATTCATTGCAATATAGATCTAGGAGAGGTTGTGCCAAAAAAAAAATTGTTTTGGAACCAGAAAATGTTGGAAATTTTGTGTTGTTGTCAAATATCTACTCTGCAGCTTGTAGATGGGATGAAGTATCCAAATTGAGGAAAAGAATGAGAGATAGTGGGGTGCAAAAGACTCTAGGATCCAGCTGTATTGAAGTGAGAAACCATGTGCATGAATTTGTTTCTGGGGATGATAAACAACAGCATACAGCTAAAATGTAGGTAAATGTTGCAGAGCCTAGCTACAAAGTTGAAGAAAATGCTCAAGTAACCAACTCTTTTACCTATTTTTGGGTAAGTGATAATCTTGGTTCTCACCCTGTACTTAATTTGCATCTAGCTTAGATGAACTTGCCTACTTGAGATGGAAGCCTGTCGCCTAAATTAAGATTAGGACTTCACATGCCTAGTGAGAATTTTGTGCTGCATGATATATAACAGGTTTTACAAACATGGTTAGTTTTTTCTCTATAGAGAGCGTGAGAGGGTAACTCTCTCAATGCTGCATGCAACGGGTCTTGCAACTACCTTCTTGGATGCTATATCAGAAGATTTACTTCTCCCTTCCTCAAAAGCACTTTGCTGCATCCCTAGTGGTCTTGATGCACTATGTCTCAACAATACAGGATTGCAGGCAGTGACTAAAAGAAATGCTTTGCAGTTTCTTGTACATGTCTTCACATCATGAAAGTATTTCATGTTGAATAATTTATGATTGGATTTCATTGGTTTTCTTCTCTTGGGGAGGTAGCCATCAGAATATAAGTCTTATGAATTTTATGTTAGTATGGCTGTGAGAAATTAATCTACATTATGTTATTTGTATTATGTAAAATATAATATTCTATTTGGATTATTCATGTAAATTTTCAGAGTTAAGAGCTCGAAAGAGTTAGAGCAAGAGGAATTACAAAAGATCCCGAAATTCAAGGCTAGGTCACTTAATAAAAAGGTACCAATTAACAAGTTTGTTTTCTATCCATACTCTGCAATTTTCTCTATCGAGTTTCTGAATGATCTTATGTTTACAGATATTCTGCGCTAAATGGGATCTTGGTCTATTTTGCAATCTCAAACATCATGTCATGCAATTAAAATTATTTTCAGGCTCATTCTTATAGGAAGAGATATTAAATTGTTTTTTATCTGAATCAGGGATTTCACTTTGCAACCGAGAGCGCCTTCCTCTGCCTCCACCAACTAAACTTTTTAAAAAGGTCAGGAACTTAATCCAGATAGATGATTGATCAGGAAGAAAGTCTCAGCAGTCAGGTGTCATCTTTTGGTTATTATTATCCAATTGATATTTTAATACTTTGGACATGATGTGTTGTTTTATCAGCTCTCTCAAACACATAAGTCTGAGAATTAGGAAAAGCAAATAAAAATATGCAACACCTCACTGAAAGAAATTACAAAGACTCTAGCTCAAAACTTCATTTGTTTAACCCCGCAGTGAAGTGCTCGGCATCTCTTTTATATAACAAGAGATGACAGGACTACAATGAATGTAGACACCTTGAGTGGTGCACCTCTCTAGAAGAGATAAAACCCTAACCCTGATGCAAGATCCTGCTAGCGAAGAGTGCGACCTCATGCATGAGTTCACCCTAACTAGAAGAGAACGTCGCTAAAGAAAACTAAAAGCGTACAAGAGAATCTCTATCTCATGCAATACGCCTATAAACTGAAGATGTTCCTCATGCATGCACGATATCTATCTTAGGAACTGCACCCTTTGCAGATAGAGCATGCATGCATCCTACTCACCCACTCAATTTATACAAGACTGCTACATCCTCATTAGACTCTCTAATGCACCTCCCTCATAAACTGCAAAAGCTCTCCATAAGGATCATGAATGGAATGTCTGCTAAAATTGTTGCTTCTGAAGAAAAATGCCTCAAAGCAACATGGTAAAAAAACTAACAGGGTTTGCTTATATGGAAGGTCTATAATCGTGTTTCTCATATTTTTATGGACATGATTTGAACACTGTCATAGTGTTCAGAAGTTGTTTTTATTTAAACAAATAGATTTGAAGAGACTTACCTTCAGTTCTTGGTTTTGACCATAGACCCTTGCTAATATGGAGGCAATATATATACTGATTTCATATTACTGAATCGTATTCGAATCTGTATTCATACTCGAATTATCCTACTATGGTTCAAACCAGTGTTGTTTTACTCATCGAAGATTCGCCTAGGCCTCCTAGTCTAGTCAAGTCATGTCTGAAATGAGTATGTGGCTAACACTACCTGAGTAGATTTGGCTCACACTTGGCTTAGACTCGCCAAAGCGGACATGGACTTGGCTGACGCTCAGATTACAAACCTATTTCTTTTTTGTTTCAAATTTTAGTTTATTGTTTTGCAGACAAATAAAATTTCATATTATCATAATTTATAACATTGAATTTGTGGATAGACTATTGCTTTATAGCTCATATGAATCGGAAATATCATTAATATATTTTTAAAATTTTTATTTTTTCTGCACAAAATTTTTAGTTTTTTTGTTTTGGTCTATTTGTAGATTTTCATGGAGTCTTTAATGAAGTTTTGTAGTCCCTTGTTCTGTGTCTGATTTGCAACAGTTCTTAGGGCTTCACCCACTCTCCTTGGCTTCCCTTCAACCTCACTTTGATACCATGTGAGTTTTACGCACAAGAATGTGGGGCAGAGAATGCAAACTGTAATATATTAAAAGATGGAATGGTAAGCTTGATTCATCTACCATATGGTGTGGATGTCAATACATATAAGGAATACAATGTACCATACCAAAATCCTATACAACCACTTTATTACTTAAGCTCTATCATAAGCTCAATTTATGATATATGATATAAGTCATGTATTTGCTAACCTGGAGTACACAACAACTGTATCATTTGACCATTATTGCACTCTATAGTCTTCTCTTGATTGTCTATATTATGATAAACCAACCTCTTTAATAGCTTCAGTTTCAGTAGCTTCTACTAATTTTTTCTAAAATTAGGTGTACATGTGATCTAAGTCACCGTGTTCGGCAATTTTCTGCCTTGAAAATCAAAATTCAATGAACTTTTGCCACAACCGAATTCAATTGATAAAATTTGGTGATTTTCATTTGCTATTTCGAATTTTTGCTTTAGACAAATCGAAGGGTGAATTAAATTGTGTCAAATCTTATGAAATCGTATAAAATTTGTTAGAAAATCGTTTAAAATCATTTTTTACCCTTTTCACGGCCCACGGGTAAATCCTACTATCCTACACCTCCGTGCGCAAAGAGTCAAGGCTCATCATTCTTTTTGTTGCCATTCTTCACTACTCGTTACACCGGTGACGCTCATTCTTTGTGTAAGCATTCCCATGAAAGAGTCGATTCTCTATGTGAGTGTTCCTGTGTCTTCCTTCAAGTCTTGTTGATAGTCAAAACTCGAGGCCAACTGTTGCAAGCCTGCAACTTGCTACATTGTAAGTTCAGACTCCCAAATCCAAGTATTTAGCGACTGCCGACAATCCGTGAGTTGTGTCTTAGACTCGTGAGTGCAATGACCTAGTGAGCACTTACATGCTGAGCAATATCCACTATATCGTGGGCCTAGTCTCCGCTGGCAGTGGCAACTTAGACTCCAATTCAAACTATCATTTTTCCTCGACCAATGCTTCGACATCCAATGCTTCAAGGTCGAGGTTTAATCATATGTTTAAGTTTACATTTAAATATATGTTTATCATATGTTTAGTGTTTATGAAATATATGTTTAATCATTCTTGTTGCAATATTTCTATTTCTACAATTCAATGATTATCATGTTCCTACTTCATGAAATGTTGATGTGTTAATTATTTCTATGGTTTTATAACTATCATGTTCATTGTTGATGTCATGTTCATTGTCGATGTGTTTAGTGTTTATAGTTTAATGTGCATAATGAATTTTATTGAAAATTTTCATATATTTTTTAATTTTCATATTTTATAATGATTTGAACTTACTGTCGAATTTTATGTTGATTTTTATCGCCAAAATTTCAACTCTCGATTTTTTGCCGAATTTCAAGGTCGTCGAATTCGAACACGAATTCAAACCACGTGACTTAGCTTGTAGCTTCTATGCATCTTCCATCCAAACTCTGACCAAAAACAATAGTCCTTTCTTGAGATTGAGAGTCACACACTTGAGACTTGAATTTGCAGCCAAAATTTGACATTAAATTAAAAGCCCAGTTACTTAGTGCTTCCTTAGGTTTATTAATCCTCTGTATTGCCTGTCTCATGGCAGAACACTCTCTTTCAAGGTCATTCACTTTAGACTTAATTGTATCCATATCCATTCTGAGGGCCTGATTCTCTCTGAGGGGTGCATTCCAGCCATCTCCACCTGGCACAAGAGGGCCCAAGGTTCCATAGTCTAACAACATGCTCAATCGGGAAGGACATGCTGGATCAGCAGTATCTACAGCAATATATGATCCAGCAATAGCATTCCTTAGTTGTAGCTTCTCAAAGAAGAGAACTTGCACAACAGCCCCCAAAGGAAGGTGTTCATTTTGGGTTGCATGTGTATAGGCTTCCAGAGTGAGTTTCTGACAGTCCATGATACTGCAAAGCACCTCACGTTCAACTTATGTAAGCCAAGGATGTTCCTGAAAATATAGCATGATAGTAAGAATAGCGATTTAACTCTCTAAGTTATTAATTCAGAGAAACAACAATTCTCAAGAAGCCGTAGCATTTGCTGCTGGATAGATGCAAAAAAGTGATTTGAAAGAAACACACCACTAAGAGTTTAGCTCAATCTAAATTTATAAATGGTATCATGCAGAAAGAGAGATTATATTAATGGCATATATGGCTAAAATCAATCAATGGCCTAGAAAATTTTGAACTACAAACATGTTACATAGTCACACTTGAGAAGATTGTAACTTGGCAGAAAGATGTCACAGAAACCATGGCATTCAAGAAGATAGCATGTCTCTTTCTATTAGTGCAGAGACAGGAAGTCATAAAAAAACCAATTCAAAGGAGGTGTTGGGGCATCGTAGATTGCATAAATTAATTCACCAAATGAGATAGGAAGGTTTGAAAAAAAAAAGCATTGGAGAAAAACCAAGACCTTTGTGACAGTTTTGTTCCCCGCTTTTTGAAGATAAATTTGTACGAGGAAGTTATATGAGCTACACTGAAAAATTATTTATGTAATTCCTTTTCAAGTTTTCTCTCTTTATAAAACATGAATCCAAGTTAAAACTAGCAGATATTTAGCTCAGGGTACTCAGGAAGAGATTCAGTACATACCTTCAAGAAAACATCTATGGCTCTGTATAAACCATCATCATATAGCCTTGCATAATTAGGCACAGAATCTGCTAATGACTAGAATATTTCAGGCTTGAGATTCACATCTGGAGCCACCTTTGCAAGAAAAGCATCCACAAGCTTCCCAATTTTTGTCAAGGGAGTGAGGGAGGGTGAAGCAATGAAAGCCCCCTCTTCAATTCCCTGCTAAACAGATTCAGGAGCTTGCTTACCAAAGTACAAACAATGTTGCAAAATCCGTTGGACGCAATAAATATCATAGAGGGTTTTGACATTATAGGAATAGCTAGGAATGAGTAGATCTTCAAGAGAGACCTGTTCAAATTGCATTCCTATCCTCCTCTCAAAGCTGCTCCTACATGAATTAGAAGCATTGAGCATGATGGCAGTTCTTAGAAGTCCAAATAAGAATCTCGATGAAACAATGTTCTTTTGGGTAGGAAGGAGGTTCTCTATAGTCTCCATAATTTCTCTCTGACAAAACTTAGAAGGAGCAGATCCCAAGGGCAGACCTAAGTTTGTATTTCCTGCCTGTCTCCTTGTGAGTCATGGGATCGACTTCTTAGCATAATATACAAGGGCTCCTGCAACATTTTCTTCTCGTATTGCCTTCTCTTCCATTGCAGATATTAAAAGCTTGAACAATGGCAGGCTTAGGACTGCAATATCTTCATACCACCAATTTGATTGAGGATTCCTATGTCTTTCCCCTGTGCTGATACCATTCTAGAGAATACTACCACCTGGACTATGCATCCCTTCGTGTTCTTTTGCAGGCCATCCAATAAGGCTGGGATCAGTACAGGCCTTCATTGCAAGAGAATCCACACATTTCCTCACTATCTACAGCTCTTGTGCTTTCTAAATAAATCCATCACAGCTCTGCAAGGCTTGCAAAGAGTCCTTCCAACTCCGAAGCACCACTTGGTTAAGAAATCCTTCAGATTTTGTTAATAAATTTCCTTCTCCATATTCCTCTGTCATTTCCAAATAATTAGCAATGCACTGCAAGGCAGCCACATTGACGAGCATGATCTCCAATTTCATACCATAGCAAAATTTGGCTGCAAGTTCAAAAGTATCAAGGCCTCCAGGAATGTCTCATAAACAAAGGCTGCAGATTTCCTCTTCATTATGCTCTGCAATGAGCTTTTCCAACTTCCCACTCCTTGAGATCAGAGGAAACTGGAATTGCCAAGATAGATTCAAAACCAAAATTTATTAATTTCAGACAAAGAAAAAGCTTAAATGCAGTAATGCAAAAAAATAGAAAAGGGGTAGCAATAAAATTTTATACAAAATGTGCATATTGATGCACACTGTCTTAAGCAAGGATCTAGAAGCATGGCCATCAATCATAAATTTGCAACTGGAAGAATTGCTAAAACAACATTTGTGAAACTGAAAAATAGATAAAACCTGATGAATTAAAGCCTAGAACAACATACATATTAGAATTTTAAACCAGGAAATTAATTAAAACTTGCATTGATGCAGGAAGATGTCCTAAAGTTTGGTTTTGAAACAAAAAATAGAAATCAAACCTTGCACAAATAGTAGGAAATTGTTTGAAAATCAAGCTTCTTGAGCAATTGATCAAACTTTGTGTGAATTAAGCATTCAATTTTTATTTTTTTCATTTTTCATTTTCTTTCCCAAAATCTCTTTGGTGAAGCCAAAAAAATAAATCAAACCTTGTGTAAATGGAAAGACATTGCACCCACTTTGATCAAGATATCACTAGGTAGCCCGCTTGTGCAAAACCTCGCAAAACATATGAATTACATAAGTTTGGTGAATATGGACCAGGGGAAACTTTAAGGGCTACTTATCAACAAAGGGGTTGACAACTTCTGAAAAAAATTAATTTGTCAATATCAATATATGTTTTCACATTATAAAATCCTGATTTTCCAGTGCCCTCCCAGGTTTGCACATTGATGCCAATAATTAAGTACATGTTTTTTCCCTCCCATTTTCTTGTAACGTATGATTTCCATTTGATAAACTTTGTTATTTATTCTAGATCTATGTAGCCTTGGTCCTGCCCAGAAATAGTCATTGGCTGTTAGTTATTCCAGAAAAAACACTGTGATCACTCTTAAGGGTATGAAGATAGCCTTTACTGTTCATCCCATTTCCTAGGGATTCTGTTAGATCACTTTAGGGAGGGAGATTTGGGAAGTGCCCCTAGTCATTAGGTAATATGGTGAAGGGCAATGACTGAAATTTTGTAAGTGGTAAGATGCTTAACAAGCATGGATTTACATTTGAGCCCTGAGCTTTGCAAGGGAAAAATCAAGATCATTATATGTATATCTAACATATTTGAATTAAGTTAGACATATACAACAATGAAAACTAAGATGTCATTTCTATGCTAAAAGGAATACAACAACTCTTGCAATATCTTACAACACAAAACTAAAAACAAATATTTCGGCTCTTGACACATTCTGCAGAAACTAGTTAGTTGCATTACTGTTTGATAGGCTCATTTAATCTGAACGTAAGAAAACAAAAGGGAAAATGGCAATGTTAGATCGATTTATGAAAATGTTAATAGTTCATAACTTGACCTCAGTGTCCATCATTATAAAGCAATCTCTAAAGGCTTTTAGTTGCAAATTTTGAGCTGAAGTGTTTTATGTGTTTTAAACCCCATTCCCAGATTACTTGGAATTGGCTACCCTATTCCATTTATAACTAGTGGAATTTCTTGGCCCTGCCTCCTAAGTGAAGGATTCTGAAACACTTCTTTCTGATTTGGTCAAGAGTCCTTTTGGTTGTTGTGCTATAGAGATCCAATACTCCTGTATGCTCTCTAGAATAGATTAATGAAGGTTAATATATGAACCATAGGATAGTTATGGCCAAAACTTAAATGTCAATAATATGGTTTCAAGATGAAACCCAGGTATTTGACTTCTTGAAATAATTAATGGGAAATATAATTTTGGTCTGGTCTTTAAATTACTCTACCAATCCACTTTACATTTCTAAATACTTATTCATATTTATTACCATTCCTGTAGTCTTGTAATAGAGGTCCAGAAGCCCCTTGAGCTTTTCCAGTTCCCTAACATAACTATTGACTGAAAATCAATGTGTCATCTACCAAAAGTAAATGGGTGATATGAACGAGTTTGCTGCTTTAATCCCCTATAATTATGTTCTAGCATTTAATTAATTTAGAAAGTTTTCTTTATTGGGCTAAATTGTTTTAAAAAATATTTCACATTTAGCTTTTATGATTTTTTATTTTCTATGTCCTATTTTTCTAGCAGCAAAACTCAGAAGTTCTATGATGTTACAAATCCTTCACAGCAACATTGGGGACTTTGTTTACCTCCACTAGTGGCAGAGGTTTCCTTGCTTGGATCAGCTTCTTCAAGTAAATTGAGCAAATCACTAGCTCCTATAAGTGACTTTAGGATTTTAGTATATTGTACTTTCGTCTAATTATCTTTAGCATTTGTTATTGATATCTATGCAGACAGATTTTTCTATGCTTCCATATTAGATTATTTAATAGCTTTTGATTCAATCCTAAATAATCATCAGTATAGAAGCTAATGTGTATTTTATTTAGACAGCTTATGTTTTACTTTAGTGATTGTCTTCTAGATTCTTTATACATGTCTTCATTTTCATTTCCTAATAATATATACCTGTTCATATTTCCATGTGAAACTAGAACACAAGAGGTAATGCTGAGACTTCCCTTGCCAGTGGAGCTATTGGAAGATCAGTTGTATTTCCTGCTAGTGCATCTTGGTATGAAATCTGTTTTTTGTCATGGAATATTTGTTTAGTTTTCTAGCACCCCCTTGGATTGGTGCAGAATAACATTACACATTAAGTTTAGTGAACATAAGCTCCCATATGATTTAGGAGTTTGTGGTGGAATGTTACATATCTTACTGAATATTGAGACATTAATGGTTGTTGCAGGGGATCCCATGCTACATAGGAAAAATCATTTAGTATCAGGATCCCAGTTGTTCAGGCCTCGTTTAATCCTAAAACAAGTTCATCTCATTCACTTTCAATGTCTCCAACATTAAATTTCCCTGCCTTGGCGGTGGAAGCTGCGACATCAGGGTTGAGTTATGATCATGGCAAGTTGTTCAATAAGGGTGGGTAGTCATCAATGTTTATATCTAAAAAACATATTGATCCCAAACCTAATGCAATGAGTGGAACAAATATAAAAATAAATTCATGTGTAAATACTGCCGAGGAAGCTTTCCATGGAAAGAATGCCAGTTTAGTCATGAAGGTTTTAAAATTCTATTGAGGAATTCGTCCTCTGACACACACAAGGGTTCATCTAAGATGGGCAGTGGGCACATTGAAACAACAAGAAGTGAAAGAACAGATAGAGCTTCAGTGTCATCTAGTATTGTCTGTGCTGGACTTTCTAAAGATAGCTTTCCAATCTCTATCCCTCAAAGCAACTCTGTTGTTCAAAGCAACAGTGAAGTGAATGTTGTTGCTCTAAATAAAAGTAGTAGAATGCTTTCAGGAAACCATGTTGAGAATTGTCTACAAAGGTCTCCATTTGATGATATGTATCAAAACAATTATGAAGAACACTTTGCAAAACCATATGGTGAAGGTTTCTCTAAAGCTATTTCTTCAGAAGTAGAGGTGCCTCCCTTTATGGAAAAAGTCCAATTTTCAGTGGATGATTATAGTTATAAAGATTGTTCTCTTCATCAAAAGTATGTAAATACTTGCACCCTTAATGGTGATGGTGACAGCTTTGGAGTTACTGATCATAAAGGAGAGGAAAGATTAGTTTTAACTATTGAAAAGACTAGTGCAGGTTCTATCCAAAATTGTGAAAATGAGCCTATGTTAGAGGAAAGATTAGTTTTAGAAGCTGGAAATACTAGTATAAGCTCTATCCAAAATTTTGAAAATGAGTCAATGTTAGATGCAACCAATAGAAGTACAAGTACTAGTTTTCAAATTCCCAAGAAAGTAGAAATTGCTAGAGATTCTAATGCCAGTTCTGGAAAGCTAGAATGCTTGGAGAATCTAGTGTGTAATATCCTTCCAGAAGTTTATATGAATGGCTCAGATGTTGGAGAAAACAATATTATTTCAAACATATTGTCTTTGAATTTTGATTCAGATGATAGTGTATTAAATAGTCCTCACAATTTAGCAAATTTGCTCCTTGTTGAGACTGATAAATGCAATGGGCTGTCAAATGAAATATCAAGTTCATGGAAGTCTCAGAATAGCAAGCAGCCAAGTTTTTTATTTGCAAGGTCAGAAGGTTCTATAGAAAGATCAAGCCATTATTCCACTCCCAATTTGGCATGGTCTAGGCAATTGCAGAGGGAGTTGGAAAATGGACAAGATGTTTTGGAAAGCACACATGGACATGAACTATTGAATATTAACGGACTATATAATAATGTTTCTGGCCCAAAGGTGCAAGGATTTCAGAGTACTTCAGAGGGAAGCACATTTTTGGTTCCTTCAGAGGCCAAGGGTCATGAGTTTTGTCTTCTTTTGTTGTTGGATATTAGTAATTTTCTTTTAATAATTGTGTTTTACCTCTTTCTAATATGGCATTTACAGCTTGTGTTTCCTTTTATCCAGCCATTTTAAGCCTTTGTATTTTTCCAAGTTTTTTATCTATGGATATAGACTTATTTTTTACGGATCTAAATACAAGACATAACCATTTTCAGATGAGCCTATCTTTTAATATCTAACACTGCAAAGGGGATGTCCCTAAGTTGCACCGGGACATTACCAATGTCGTGTAGGATTGGCAAATATCCCTTGGCCATCTTGGGGACTTCTTAGCATCACCTTCCAAAATCGGTGCCTAAGAGAAAAGAAATATAAGGCCTTAGTGCTACACTCACTCACCAACACATTACCCCTTACTAAGAGACTATTAAATCTCTAATTCAGCCAAGATTTAGATTTTTTTTCTTTAAATTAGCTAGGTCAGACCCTCTCTTACTCTTACCGTCTGCTCTACTTTGCCTCTATCCTCCCGCAGAAACATACCCTATGTTATAATGCTGTACTAATGGTAGGTTTTGAACAATTCTTCATGAACCTTGAACTTTGTACTTGTAAATATAACTCCACACCAAAATACGAGACCCAGGTCTTAGTGAGGCTCTTATATTCCATTGAAGAAGCAATGCATCCCACATGGGGAGTCTGAGTGGAAGGCGTAAACATGCCATAGGGCCTGAAGGGAATTGGAACTTAAAACTAATTCATAATCAAATAATCAAGGCAGGGCACTTCCACATTCCACTCAAGCAGGATGGAGACATGCTTTATTACCCTTACGAAGAAATAGTTTCTTGTAGGCAGTTCAAATGGGGAATATGAAACTCATCATGATTTTCTCTATCTTTTGCTTCATCATAAATGTGCATTTCATGGTCAAGTAAATTCCTTCATTTTGAAAGTCATAAATCTTGATAAGAATATGCCTTTATGCAACTGTGCATTATAAAACACTGTAGAATACCAGTCTTTCCAACCTTTTCGATAGGTTTAGTCAATCTCAAAAGCTTACTAGAATCTAAACTTTAGTGTAGTCTTATTTTAGGTGACCATACATTCTAAGGAAAGTTCATTTATTATCAATGGTTATTTCTCTCTGTGAACTGTTGTCCAATCATCATGGAAGTTGTTTCAGATACTGTACATCTCAACACTGAGCTGATATATATATATTTTTATACCTAATAGTTTGCAAGTTTTTTAAGTTTAATTCATGCTTAACCAGTTGTCCTGCCTTTCAAATAACTGGTATCATCACCTAGAAGCCAAATATACAACCCTTTAAAGGTTTCTCTAAAGACGCAATGTTGTAGGAGGCTCTTTATATTGGCAACATGACTCTTTAATTATTGAATCGACTATTAGGTGCCCTTATAGCCAAGGAATAATGATTCAAAAAGCATAACTCCATACAAAATGGTACCTTTGAAACAATAAATGATTCAATGCTAAATACTTTCAATACTTGCAATTCCCCAAGTCAAAATACTTGCAATTCTTTGAATTCTAGGTCTAGAGATCATTTTTGCAAGACATTACAGTGCATAGGGAGTCAAGTCTCTAATTTTGCAAATGATAATCATCAAGTCTCCATTAGCAATAAGTTTCTGAATCTGCCTAGCTCTTAGAATGTTTATCACTTGATTTAAAGCTAAACAGGGTTCACAATAAAATAGGCTTCACAATAAGAGAAGAAACCTTTTGCAGTTTGATCACAACATAGACCTGCTTATTATGGAACCTTCTCAAAGAAAAGGTGAATATATTTTGCATAATTTTAAGTTTATTAATTATCAAAGTAACAGGTTGTGTTTTGATTTTGATAGCCCATGATCAGGAACATCTGAAACACCTTGAAGATCATGGATTCTTAATATTGCAGTAGACAAGAGGGAAATTTTTGTTTCTGACTCTTTGTTTTTGATGCAGTGATGGCATTGGGCTTCAAAATCCTTTCAGGAAGGACTCTTCTTTGGACTATGAGAATGATAGTGATGAAGAATGGGAAGAGGTACTCATCACTAAATCTCTTTTGTAAGAGTATTTGTAGTATTTTTATTAGCTTTAGTTACAGGGAAAATTGTACATAGCTCTCAGGAATTAGTTTATCATAAATACTAGTTACTAGTAAGTTGTAATAGTAATAAGTATGTAGTTTGTAGATTGATATCTATCATAAATTTGTTTGAATATCATCATTGTCAAGCAATAACAACGTCTTAAACGGTGCTAGCTCAATGGTAGAGCGCCTGCCTAATTATAGGCAGGAGGTTGGTGGTTCGATTCCTCCATGCCCTATCATAAATTTGTGACTACAAAAACGACTGAATTCACATATATACAACTATTAGTAGCTAATTTCTCGTATCTTAGTCGTATTTAGCTTAGTCATTAATATGTTAACATCTAGTAGTTTATTTAGCCATATATTTGGTCATTAATGGTTGCAATCAGTGACTAAACTAGTGACTAAATCAACGACTAAATCAATGACTAACTCAGTGACTAAATCAATGACTAAATCCATGACTAAATCAATGACTAAATCCATGACTAAATCAATGACTAAATCATTAACTATCAATGACTAAAACAATGACTAAATCATTGACTATCAATGACTAAAGCATTGTTAGTCACCGACTCAAAAATAGTTGTTTATAGCCTGATTTTAGTCATTTTTTTAGTCATTCATTTCTCATTTTCTACTTGTGGTTGTATCTAGAGAATTCATCAAGGAAGGACATGAACCTGGCCCCCGAGACTTTTTGTAGCAGATGTTCCATATTGGGAAGTGGATAGTTTTCTTTTTTGGAACACTCATTCAGGTTTCTAAAATCCACACACAACCTGATTTATCCATTTTTCTTTCTCACCACTACTAGATTTGAAATCCACTTGAAATACCTGATGGGGATTATGATCTTGGCTTTGAGGAGCTTTTGGATCTCTTTCTCAATCACTAGTAATAGAAGAGGGCTAATGGGTATTAGCTTCTGTTTGAAAGGAATGGTGTCCTTCTCCAAAGGAATCCTGTGATGGATGATGTTGGTGTCATATGTTTTTAGTTCACTATACTCCCATGCAAAGACATCAGAAAACTCTTTTATCAAGCTACAATATTCAGACTTATGTTCAGCAGTCATCCCAGTGGATAGATTTATCAGTTTTGGATGGCTTTGGCTACCTATGTTCAGCTCTTGGACAGCGGGATCTAGCTCCCTTTTGGAAAGCTTAAAAGGGATGTCATTGTGATCAAATAGTTCCTCTAATGGTACAAGACATAAGGGTATGTAGTTGCTGGGCAATTGGACAATATTGTGCTCAGTCACTTTATCTTTTAACTTGAGTTGTTTGGATTCCTCCAGGTTAAGGTTTTCTTGGTCTATTTGTATGTTAGAGAATTCATCCACTAACTGAAGGAATTTACTAAGCTCCCCATAATTTTCAAACACCCTCCAAAATTTTACATTGTCTAGCAGAGAGGGTCTATATTTGACCTCAACATCATAGCTGAGCTTAGGGGGTAAAGGAGGAACAAACAAACTTGCAGAGACGGCCAGAGAATTAGCCGGGTGATTCAAATCCCTAGGAATATAAGACAGTTCAAAAGACATAAATGACTCTCTGAGTTTCCATACCTCGTCCCTGTAGGCCTTCAATTTGATATTTTTCATCTGAAAAGTGTTGTTTACCTGCTGTATGATGAGGTCTGTGTCACCAAAAATATTCACGCGCATGATCCCCATCTCCTTGGTCGCTTTAAATCCCAGCAACAAGGATTCATATTCTTCTATGTTGTTCATGGTCTTGAAATCGAGCTTATAAGATAAGTAAATGTTCTCGTTAGCTGGGGAGATCAAGACTATACCTACGCCTGCTGAGTTCTGAGTGCTTGCCCCATCGAAATACATGGTCTAGATCGTTGTTTTTACTTCTTCAGGCTGCCGATGGGTGGGATCAGTGAGCTGAACTGATGTCTGTTGATTATCATCTATTTGCAAGATGCAAGATCCAAAATCAGTGTCCATAGTGTAGATGGGGTGATTTACTGAGCAACTCTCCTTGCTTATAATGTATGCTAGATGATTTTCCCTATATAGTCTCTTAGTTTCTCCTTCGAACATGGGAATGGTGGCGTATGTGAGATCCATATGAACAGTGCTGCCCAACCTTTTGCTCCATGACTGGGAAAGCAAGAGGCTGAATTTTGGAGGAATATCGGCCACCACGATGTCCATCATTATGATTTTTGAAGGTAGCTATGTTAGGTTTACAACGAGGTATTTGATGAGGCCCAAGAACTTGACCTTCCTAGAGTCAAAGGAGAATAAATTGTGCTAGGGCTTGGTAATGCTGAGGCCGATTTCATCCATCACAGCCTTAGGCATTAGGTTATGAGAGGCTCCTGAATCCAGTAGATAGTTATGGAAGATTTTATCATGGATGTTCAAAGAGATATAGAATGGTGGGAAGGAGTCCTTTAGGTATTTGATCATCGGTCCCAAGGTTACAACAGGCTTGTCGTCTTGCATATTTACAAAGTCAGTGTCAACGTGCACCTTGGGCTGAAGGGAATTCAGAATGGAGGTTTTAAATGCATCATTCTTCATCAACTCAATTAAAGGGAAAGGGATTTTTAATTTTTGAATTTCAGACTCAAGGTTGAAAGCATAATGGAGCTTATATGGAAACCTTACCTCATGAGCTATAGGTTTGATTTGGAATTGACCAGGGGTGGCTAAAGGTGTTGTTTTAAGCAATGTTTTGGATGAAACAACCACTTTCTTTGGTAAAACAACAACCTTTCTAGCAGGTGCATAAAGCTGCTTGACAGGTGCAACATTCTTCTTGAGGGGAGCAACCAACCTAGACCTCAGTTGGTAACCTTCCTGACTATCAGCCTGATAGATGGCCTCTTCAGCGATCTACTCATCAATTAGGGATTCTTCATATTCTGCCTGGGTTAGAAAAGAATAGTCCACCTCGTCCTCCATGCAGTGGATATTGTCTTAAGCTTCTCCTTCGTCTTCAATGAATTCTAGCTCTTCTTCTAATACAACGTTTTGAAATGGATCCCTTATCTTTTGTTATTCCCCTTAATTTCTCTCCCTTCTGAGAATGTTAACAAGGGGGTTTCCTCTTCCATAAGGAACAAAATTTGGATTTCGAGGAGCAAAGTCACTTGGCCCCTTACCCGTCACCGACATATGTCCTTGGTCCTTCTATTTTGATATTTCAACAATCAAGTTATCTAAGAGTTTGGTCATTTTTTCAATCTTGTTCTCTGAAGCCGAAGCCCCACTATAGTCTGCTGGATGCTTTCTCCTGTCTGCCTTCCCTTTGACCTTCTAAGATGCCAAAATGTTTGACTCCACCTCTAGGGTAGCATCCTGCCTGAGTGATAAGGAGGTGGACCTCCTTTCTCTGAGATGTAGGCAGAAGTTAGAGTCAAAAGAACTTGCATAAGTTATCATAGATGAGGTACCGATGGGTTTAATTTCAGTGGGGATCTTGTTGTACATGTTGTTGACTATTTTGGTAAAGTTGGAGACTGACTCACCATTTTCTCTTCTCAGGTTGTTGAACTCTGTGATGTAGTAGAGGTTGTCTCTCCTCTCTCCCCAATGCTTTGGGAAAACATCATCTACGGCCTCTATGCCTGCCACTGACCCAACAGGAAGTTCCTTAAACCACTTTCTAGCCTGGCCATCTAGGCTTTGCACAAAAACTCTGGTCCATACGTCTTCTTGTTCTATATTTATATTTTCAGCATAGCTATAAAAATCCTCTAGATGTTCTTCAACAGTGAAATCCCCTTCCCCTGTAAACTTAGGCATATACTTGAGGTAATCCCCGGTAGGCATGGCTGGAAGAGGATTTGGCAAAACTAGGGCTGCATACCTAGCTACTAGGATCCTTTCCATCTTGGACAATTGAGGGGTAGCCATAATGGAAATGGGTATGGAGATGGAGGTGGAAGGTAGCACTGATGAGAATATTTGCTGAGAAGGTGGTGGTATTCTTATCCCAGTGGAGTCACCAGGGATTGGATCTTCACAAGCAGCAGTGTTTGAAGATTCCCAAGCCCCAGATTTTTCTGATATAAAAAATTTCTGGGAATTAATAGTTTCAGCAGAAGAAATAACAGCAGAAATATTTCTTGAAATACCTGATGTAGCATTTTGTGTAGCACTGCTGGTCTGTCTTAGTAAAGCCCTAGCTTTCCTCAAGATTTCTTCTGGATCTGAAACTGGTGTTGCTGGTGGCCCCTTTGGGTTTGCTCTGGTACTTGGTCTTCTTGAAGCCACCTTTTATCAATGGAGTCGCCAAATAGATGATTACAACAGTAATAATGTCCAAGCTTTGTCTATCATCAAAGCATGGATCTATGTCATCTTCGAGGGAATCTAAGCTTCAATCTCCTCTCCCCGACAATGGCACCGCTTTCTTACCACTCCAGGAAACTCCTCTAGGTTGTAGCTCAAGGATGCCTAGTAACTTAAACTATTTTTAGGGTTTTTCTTAATTGGATAAAGCCCGATAACCTATATAAACTCTCACTCTCAACACATGCATGAGGCTCACTCAATCACAAGGCTTTTAATTACAACTTATTCATTAGTTTGACAAAAAGGTGCAGGGATGGAGAACCCAACAGGCTGGCAGGCTTACACACATAAAAAATGCATATAAATGGCTAAATCCTACTGAGGATGGTGTTTATAAATCAAATATCACTAAATAACCAATAGGATGACAACTGTCAGCCTTTTAATAAATATGAAATTTACCTAAATGCACATTCAGGCAATAAACACAGTAAAGAAAGAGATGGCTGAACAAATCACAACAAAAGAGCTTATACTTAGAATAAACTAGATGAGACGCCTGATAATGGAACAGGCTCATAAATCCCGAGAGTTGAACGCTTATTCATAAATTAATCATGGGCTTTATAGCCTTTTACAAAAGTTACAGATCTTGAAAATCCGATCTGTTAACATCAAAATAATTGAAAGTAATAGTTGTTTCCAGATTAGGGCTTCAAACCCTTTCTAACTGTTTGTTTATCTGCTGCAAAGATCTAGTTCACTGAGTGAATTTAAATGACTGAAGTGGTCACTGATAATCACCACTGATGATTTTACTCTGAAATTTCTGCTAACAACCAGTGTCTCTGCGTTTACTTGAAGTGATTTTCCTCATTTAATCCGCTGGATTTTTCTTTATCTTTTCGCCGCAGATTCAGCACTCCAAGTCTCTATTTTTCTGTAGTTTCGACGCTCCAAGTCTCTATTTCTCCGTAGTTTACCACCATGGTCATTGATCGGATGATTTTTCCTCTGTTCCATCGGCGCCCCAAGTCTCATTGTTGCCGCAGTTGCAAAGGTGAAACGAAGTAAATTTCATTGTATTGCTGCCGGAAGCTGATTGGCGACGAAATCGGGGCATTAGTCTTCTATGCCTCCGTCACTGTGGAGATGTTTCGTTGAAAACTCATCGATCCATAGTCTACATGCCTTCCGATCAACAATGATCCTTTATTGTCACGCTTATCGAAGTGTTGTAAACTTTTTCATTTATTGGGAGCCTTAGTCTATTTTTCTTCTGCCGTTGTGGCTCCCCATTTCATTACCTTGTTGACAACTAGTGATTTCGAGTTTCAACGCACGAGTTTCATCTTCTTGTGAACCCTGTAGTCTATCTTTCTTCTGCATTAACGACCCTTCAGAGGACTAATTCACCGATGGTTTCTCTGTAGTTATTCCAATCACTACGGAGCTGCTTGGTTCTAAACTCTTCAACGATTAGTCTTTAGTCCTTCCGATCGCCGACGATTTCCTCTTCTCGCAGAAACCATAGTCTGCAAGTCTTCACCATTTCAGCACCGTAGTGGACTAACTCGTCGATGCTTTTAAATTTTTCAAGTCCTGAACTGATTTCGTCGGTGATCAGAACTCAAAGCCTCTCACCATCGGAACTTTGAATCATTATATCATCCACAGTTGCGGCGCTTTTAGCCACTATCTTCTCTACAGTTGGGGCACTTTTAGTCACTATTTTCTTCATAGTTGCAGCGATTTTAATCACTATATTCTCCGATCTGTAGTTCTCAGCTTTCCTGATCATCGATGATTTCTCATTGTTGGGCTATCGGAATGCTTTTCTGTCAATTGATCAGAAGCCTTGTCCATCTTTCTTCCGTTGTTTTAGCCCCTTAGCAAACTATCTCACTGATACCTTAGTGTTTTCAAATCCCGAACTACTTTCATCGCTGTCAGAGGTGAGTAGGAGTTTCCATTGGAGCCTTTAATCATTCTCTTATCAGCAATTGCGACGCCGCAGTGCACTAAGACTCTACAATGTCGGCGCAATAGAGGAATATAACTCTGATCCCTGTTTAAAATTGTTCCATAGGCAGTAAAAGTTTTAGCGATACATTTATCTGCCGAAAAGGTTCTCCATAACTAACTCATCAACGATCGGGAGCTATAGAAAATAATGCATCAGAACTTTTAATCATTGTTTTCTCCACCATTGCGGCTCTCTAGTGGACTATTTTGCCGCTACGTTGTTCTTAGTCCTTTCGACTACTGAAGAGTTCATCTATTGATTGATCGGAATGATCCTTGTCATCGATTGGAAGCCGTAGTCTTTCTTCCTTCTGCAGTTGCAGCTCCGCAGTGAACTATCTCTCCGATCTGTAGTCTTCACAACTTTTGATTGTTGCTTGAAAAACGTTCCAATGGTGTAAAAAAGTTTCATCAATACGCCTATCTACCGAAGGGGTCTTCCACTTGCCATTTATCTTCCATCTTGCGGTGGCTAATGAGATGTTTTGATCCTCGCCCAAGACATCGAACAATGGAACTTGTGAAATTTTTACCCAAATAAAAAATAGAGGCTTTTAAATTGTCAGTGACCTTCATATTCTTCATTACATGGGTTAAATTTTTCATACTATCAAAGAAAAGTTAGTTTAGGAGATAACACATGCATTGAAGTTGTAGAGAGAAAAAACCATGATGGTTTGCAACATTGAAGCTGCAATTAATGAATGGTATCATGGAGATATGGAAAGTCTTATGGATGATTGCAAAACCAGGTCTAGACATCCTATGAAGACATGGGAAAAAGAAAAAGTAAATTAATGAATGGTATCATGAAGATATGCAAAGTCTTATGGATGACTGTGGAACCAGGTCTATACATCCTATGAATACATGGGAAAAAGAAAAAGTCCTATTGTAAGAACCTGCATAAGCAGAGTCAGTTTTGAATGAAGATGAAATGGACTTCGAATCCATTGTTGATGTTGAAAGTACGCCACCTATCATTGATGAATCATGTAAGAATATAGTCAAAGGATACAGTAGAATCATGTTGTATAGATGAAAGATTGCACACTGAGATGAAGCGATAACTCATGGAGTAGTATGTCGTTGACAAAAGGATGAACAAGATGACAATAGGCTACAACAAAATTAATGTGAAAGAGAAGTTGCAGAAGACAAAATATTGAACCATGTATGGGTTTGTCTTCTACAAGAAGATGGAAGAGTAGTATATGGTTTGAATCATTAGAAGCACATGTGTTAAAAAAAGGTTTCAAGTGCATGTAATTTTTGGAGATCATATTTAAACCAATAGAGTTTCTTTTTGTTGAAGGAAAGTCTCAGTTATGGCAATAAAATTAAGGGGAGTGTTGGAATAATAATTGTTATCTCAAAAAAGTTGTACAACAAATAACTCCTAGATCTAATTTGTTAGTCTGTCAGTAAACCAACCCACCTCTCCTAATATTTAAGATGTCCTGTATTATGTAAGTCAAGTTGTTGGGTATACTTATCTAAGAAATTAAATTCTATTTCAAGAATTCTGCATAGCTTCCAAAAGAATCCAACAAGTTATCTTTTTGAAGTCAATGGATGTTTCGATCGCCATAATATATGTATTATTCTAGCAAAATGTAGAGAGTATATAAATGAGAGAGACCGAGAGAAAGAGTAGAAGGTTGGAGCACAGGATCTGCATGCCAAATATTTGCAAAAGTGTAACGGAGCTCAAGCTTATGGTAAAGTATGTTGTTGTAGAATAAGTCCAAGAACACAAGTTCTATAGTTAAAGAAAAAGTGTATTAAGTAAAGGAATAGTTGAGAGCCTAAGCTCTTTGTATGTGAAGAATTGCTATAACGTTTTGTGTTCAGGTAATATATGTTAAAGTTTTTCAAGAGTAAATTAAAAATGTAATTCATACTTGGCATTTTCTTCATTTTCATCTATGTAAATAATATTCACATTTCTTCTTATGAAGATAAAGAACTTGTACTATTTCACTTTGTGAAAGCTTAATCAGTGGACAATAACTTAGTGACATGCTATGGTGAATATACTGCAAATGCTCTAGTTTAGGGATGTAAAATTACCGCAGAGTAACTTTGAGCTAAAGCCCTTGGCGAATAATCTTATTTGTGTGGAAGCACCTCTCAACTTACCGCAAAGTGAATAATGGTTTTTATGTAGCAGTAAATAATTCCTTAGTATTGGAGGCTTCTTGAAGTAAGGTTTGTCAAAGCTCTCTCATATAACTTTGCATAGTGAATAAAGTTTTCAAGTGGTAGTGAATATGACTTTGCATAGTGAATAAAGTTTTCAAAGTGGTAGTGAACAATAACTTTTTAATATTGTGGGCTTGTGGAAGTTTGAAGCTTTTACTAGGCAGATCAAGTCAACAAAATTTTACTGCATAGTTCTCCACAATTTTCTTACTGTGTAGTTTCAAGGTTTCATGTAGCAATCTGACTCGAAACATTTAATGCGTAGTTAAAAGAAATAGTTTACTATAGTTTTTTTTAAGAGGAAAAAAATACCAGTCTTTGATATTCATTAGAATCAAAAGACATCTTAAACAGTTACATTTAGGGAGACTCAAACAATCCCTAGTACAACAGCCCATAGTGGGATATCATCACAATAGTAATCAACTATTACATAACAGTGACAGCAAAAAAAGTTGCATACAGTCAGCAAAACAAGCGAAAACAAAACATGAAATATAGCTGTAGCAGCAGATAAAAAACATAAACAGCCAGCATTCAAAATGTAGATAAGAGTACTAAGTCTATTAATTATCAGACTTATTCATCACTCCTGAATTATCAGGTCAGAAATATTTCGTTTAGTGTCCTTTAAACATACCATTCCAGGCACAAACTACATGCTGAAGAAACCATAACCAAGAACCAAAAGTAATCATATGATCAGATGCTGTAATATAGTGAAAATAACAGCCATCAAAAAAGTGTAAACTGTCCATCACCGATATGTTTCCCGTCCAAATATTCCGAGAAATGTCCAGAACCCATATCCAGAGAAAGTGCCTTTTTTGAAAGTTCATCAGCAAGCATGTTGTGTTCCCAGAAAATATGTTTGAAGGCCACTGTTGGAAGTAAATGCAACATGGTAAATATCTGATCGCACCAGTGTTTCAATGTGGGTATATTAAGGGTCGACCGTCTATTGACCCATGATATAACCACCATTGAATCACCAAATATCATTTTTATGGGCAGTCCCATCAGAATGATAGTTCTAATCATAGACCAGAGAGCAAGCAGTTCTACTCTAGTATTGGATCCAAAACCGCAGCCCACAGAAAAACAGTAATAGTGGGTTTCACTAATGTATATCACAAACCCAGCACCCCCCAAGTTCCTTTGAGCTGCACCATCAAAATATCCAACAGGGTAGTCATGTATAGGCTGAGGACCAATCAGCCTGATCTTCTTTTTGAATTGAGCCACAGGGAAAAGGGCAAGTAAGTATTCAATTTTGGTAATGAGTGCAGAGGCTAGAGGATTAAAGTTCTCAGAAGTACACATATTACGGAGAAGCCACAGGTGCCAGAAAATAAATATGGGGGTGTAACGGATAGGATCAGATATAGCAGTGGAGGCAAACCAGTGTTCCAGAAAGGAATGAACAGTGCTTTGTGGACAGATAGTGGAACCCAGGTATATATGGAAATGGGAGAAAATGTTCTTCACGAATGGGCACATTAGGAATAAATGTCCACAATCCTCAGTGGCTTTTTCACATAATACACATCTGCTAGGGCCACAGTACCCTCGAGATTGAAGATGGTCCCAGGTAAGTATTCTATCTTTTACCAGCAGCCAGATAAAACATATAATCTTCAACGGAATCTTTAAAGACCAAAGCTGTAGACAAACCTGGTCATGTACATCCTGTATGTTATATTTAACCAAGTATTCATAACTCATAGCAGCACTGATAGGGCCCGCATAGTTCCCAGTAGACCACAGAAGTGTATGAGGCTCCTCATTTAGCCTGATCCTGTTATATTCTAATCCTTTGATATAAGAACTCCACAGCACACGCCATTCATCACATAAATCTAAATCCTCAGTAGTAAACCAGAGTCCAGTATCATGATTTATGGCCTGGGCAAGAGTGTAAATGCCATAGTCTTCAAGGTAAGTTCTAAGTTCACAAGGCAGTATAAATGAACTGCCTAATCCAATAATAGGAACCACCCCGACTCTAACCTCAGTACCCTTACCCACTTGCCAAATTAAGCCCTGCCCAATCCAATGCAGGGTATTGATAAAGCCCATCCAGATACAAGAAGTGTTGGAAAGTCTGAAGAATTTATTCCTGCACCAGGACTGGAAAGACATATTTTTCATATACATAGTCCTTATAAGCTAGTTCCAGATGCCAGAATTATTCAACGCAAACCAGAAATTCTTCATTCTTAATGATATGCAAAAGAGAGGCAAGTGTTTAATACCCCAACCCCCCAGGGAGATAGGCCGAGCCAACAGTTTCCAATCAACCAAGTGAAACTTCTTTTTCATATCGGATGAACCCCACAGGAAGTTGAAGATAAGTTTCCTTAGTTTGTCCAGGATAGATGATGGGATGGGGAAGAGAGCACACCAATAGATCGGAAGACTGGTGAGAACTGCACCGATGAGTACCAATTGACCACCCAAAGACAAGAGCCTGTTTGTCCAATGTTTTATACGGGATTCAAGTCTATTTATGAGCCAAAGCCAGTCTTTTACAAGGTATCCCGATGGCTTCAAGAAAAAACCAAGGTAAGTGAAACCAAGGTCAAGGTGAGAAAAATGGTAAGGCAAGATGTCAGATACCCTCCTCAATAAGCCATCATTGACGTTATAATGCAGAAAACAGGATTTGTCCAGATTGATATTCATGCTCGAGGCATCACAAAAGGTTTCAAGAATCACCTTGAAAGCAGTCCAATCTTCAATAGTGCCCATTCCAAAAAGGATCACATCGTCAACGAAAAGGAGATGAGTAATGGAGAAATCATTCGAGATCTTAATACCCTTAATCAAACCATTTTGCTTGGCATCAGCTATCAAGAGGCTAAGTCCCTCAATGACTAATATAAAAATCAGAGCGGAGAGAGGGCAACCTTGTCTAATGCCTCGAGAAGCAGGGAAAAAAGAGGATGGTGAACCATTGACAATAACAGCAAAATTTGATGTAGAAATACAACCCATAATCCAGTTCACCCCCACCAAAGGCACCCCAATCTGAATAAGTATAAGCCTGATGTAAGTCCAATTTACACAGTCAAAAGCCTTCGTCAAGTCCAGTTTGAGGATGAGTGCAGATTTTTTCAAGAGTTTAACAGAATGTATAACTTCTTGTGTAATGGCCACAGGCCCATGGATCAGGCAGTTTTTCAGAAATCCAAACTGCTGAGGTGAGATATAGGAGTCCAAGAATGGTTTAAGTCGAAGAGCCGCAACTTTTGATATCAATTTGTAGCATAGATTGCACAAAGAGATGGGCCTATAATCCCCAAAGCTGTTAGGATGCTCCTTCTTAGGTATGAGGGCAATAAATGTAGAGTTTAGAGCATGAGAAACCCTGCCCAAAGTGCGAGATGTCTCCACCAGATTTAATAAAGAAGGACCTAGCAGGTCAAAGAAGCATAAATAAAACTCAACCGTCCAACCATCGGGACTAGGGGCCTTTTCTTTTTTAAAAGTTTTTAAGGCATCCTCAATCTCCGAAAGTGTTACAGGGCTAGTAAAGGCTTCCCGATCATCCTCAGTAAGATAGGAAGGGAAGAGACGAAGGACTTTTAACTGAGCAGAGAGGTTAGTCATCCCATCATCAGTAAAAATATTTTGAAAATGTCTAACCCCCAGGTCTTTTAATCCCTTACCATCAGATATCCAAACCCCATCGTCATCTTGCAAACTCCAAATAGCATTCTGATTTTTCCGGGCGGATGCCACAGCATGGAACAATTTGGTGTTAGCATCGCCAAGACTTGCCCAAGTGATTCTACTTTGTAATCTGGCAGAGGAAATATCATGCTCCATAATCTTATTGAGTTCAGCTCTTAGATCATTTAATCTGCATTGTTGTTGCGGTGGAAGAATCCCAGAATGAGACAGATGAAGGAGGTCAGTAATCTCACCTTCCAGAAGAGTGAAAGTATTTTTCATTCGAAGAGTCTCCTTTTTTGTCCAATCCCGGACCTTCTCCTTTAAGAGACGGAGATGAGTAGTAAAATCTGACATAGCTTCCATAGAAAGTTCCAGGGAGGGGGCAATCCAATATTGACGGATCATATCACAAAAACCTTCATGTTTAATCCAAGAATGATTAAACTTGAAAGGATAGAGGCATGGCTCGGAAAATTCTCCCCAATCAAGCATAATAGGAAAATGATCGGATATAGCACATCTATGGGTCCACACACGATGTCTAGGCAGAAGACCAATGAGCTGATCAGAAAGTAAGAAACGGTCCAACCTCTTTGATATACCTTCCTCTCCCGCTCTACCATTACGCCAAGTGGGGCCAGCACATGGTGGAGCAATGTCTACCAAATGATGGGCAGAAAAAAGGGCGGAAAGGTAAGGTCCCAGGGGATCCACAATGGCTCTAGAACCCCAAATCTCTGAAGAATTCAGTGTGAAGTTGTAGCCTCAGTGTTCACCCGACATCTCACAACAAAGTGATACTATGTAGTTCCCTATCGCAGGATTTTGTAATCGATTGAACAAAGCTCCTTTTAAAGTACAAAAAACTATACTTGTATAAACTGTTATGTGAAAGGACATCAATAACCATTTTGCTAAGTAGGATTTAATGCGACGACTGTTGTGCAGTAAGCTATTAAATCTCAAACAACACCACCGTCACATTAAATCCTAAGCTATTTTTTTTCGCCCAACTTTTCAATCTATAAAAATAAAAATATGGTCCATAAAAAACATTAATGTAGTGATGGATATCATATGTGATACGTAAAGCATGCAGGACAAAGTTGTTATAGTTTAGTTCTAAGGTTCTTAGAAAATATTTTAAGCCTTTTAAGTACAACGTTGAATGTTTTCTAAGAAAATATTGAAGTCTTGAGAGTTGATTAATACATACAAACATGTTCCTATTCATCCCGTGACTTCCATTGATGGATTGTGTGAGAAATTGAAAAATCACTTTTATTAAATCGCAAAACTTATTACTCTTATAACTGGTTTGAATATAATCCTAACAAATGACGATAATATATTTTTTTAAACATAAAATAATTTTGTTTTATCAACTTGATTGGACGACGTATTGGCATACGGTTTTCCTATGCATCAGCTTAAGAAGATGCAAGTATTTCTTCCGCTAACTAACCCTCCTCATAATTGATGGAAATATTATCTACACAACGTTATCTAACGAATGAGTTGAGGTGACTATATATATATATATATATAATTGTTTGTTTGTTATTTATGCAAGTGTACTCTAGAGCCTTTTCTTTAATAGCGCTAGGTAATATTTGTGGAAAGCATAATTCTAAGATTAAAATACAATTGATGGGAATTTGAATATGATTTAGTAAATTCATATACATTCTATGAAATTTTGGGTCAAGTTTCACTTGAAAACATGAAAAATAGTTTATGATGTATAGAAAACCTGAAATATAGTAAAAAACCTTACAGTATGGCTATTGTACCAAATGTTAACCAAATTTCATACACGACATAATCTTAGCCCTATTTTCGACAATGATGCGAGGATGGATATAAACGAAATAAAAATATATAGAGAGAAGCATAATTACCATGTGTCAATGATAAAAAAAAAGTTTTTCAGCATATGAATGTAATAATTTATAATCATTTAGTATTAGATATATAGATACAATCGGTAATATTTACCAATAGATAAGTGTAGCTTAATATGAATATAAGGGTTGGTACAAGCTAATGCTGGTTAGTTATGACACGTTCGTTGCAATGGACTTCTGAAAAAACAAAAATCTCAACGTCAAAAAGCAATATTAGAGCTACCTACACAACTTTTTGGAATATGGTGTAAGAATATGAAAGGTGGACAATCGGATTACCTTCCGGAATATATAACTTCTATTTATGCGAACTAAGTATAAATCCCAAAAAACGAGGTTGTTCTAAGGTTGGTATGTTTTTTTTCTCAAAAAATAATGAATATGTTTGAGTTGGTCAACATGTTTGGTGTGCAAATGGTGGAATTTTGTGAAAAAAAGTATACAGAGTTGTAGATATCAGGGGTGTCTAGTGCAGCATTATTTTTCCATATTTATTTATGTTATATATATATATTTTAAATTAAGGAAGTTAGTGACGCTCTAAAATGACAAGGTTGAGCATTGGTCCATGACATCTTGGTCTTAACATAGTCAATGAACGATATTTTTTTTCAGGATGTAGGTCTTTGTTTCTTCCTATGCGGGTTCTTTTCCATTTTCTAAATAGGTAATCCAATCAAAAGTTATAGCCCAAGAAAATAGCCTACCTTTTGTGTTAGATTGACGTTAGTCCGTTTAAAATTAAATTAAAAATAGAAAAAGATAATAGATTTAAATAAAAATTACATATTCAAAATCTACGGACAGAGTTACACAAGCGTGTGAATTTTCATTAGTAGTGGACAAGCATGGAATATGCAAAATCATACATGAAATATGAGAAGTGGTACAAAACATGTTTTCTGTCATAAGACAGTCGAAACCACTTGGTTTGGAAACCCGAACCTAAAACCAAAGTAGCCAAGTCATCCACCACGTAGGCTGGAAAAGCGGTGCTTGCCAAAATTCAAACTTTAAAGCAGCACGTATGCGCGATAAACACACATGCACATAGTTTAAAAAGTAACGTGTATACACTAAAAGCACAATCGTACATCTAAGTGCGTGCACATTAAACACGTGTGCATGCACCTGTTTAGTATTTGAAAATTTGCTTTGATTTCATTTTCAAGCATCTCAACCCCCCCTCTCCCTAATTGTAAAAATGATGATGATGACGATGAGGATGAGGATGTTGAGGATGATGAGGATGATGACAATGATGATAATGATGATGATGAGGATCATGACCATGACGATGATGATGACCAATGCTAATGAGGAGGAGGAGGAGGAGGAGGATGACTATGATGATGAGGATGAGGATGATGATGATGATGAAGACGATGATGATTAGCATGACGATGACGATGAGGATGAACAATGATGACAATGAAGATGATGATGAAAACGATGATGATGACGATGACGATGACGATGATGATGATGATGATCACGATGACTATGACTATGATGACGATGATTATGATGATGATGATGATGATTATTACGATGAGGAGGATGGTGGTTATGATTATGATGATGACGACGACGACGACGACGATGACGATGATGATGACCATGATGATGATGACCATGACGATGATGATGAGCAATGATGATGAGGATGATGATGATGATGATGGTGATGATGATGATGATGAAGAACAATGATGGTGATGATGATGATGATGATGAGGATGATGACCACGATGGTGATGATGATGATCACAATGACTATGACTATGGTGATGATGATTATGACGATGATTACGATGATGAGGATGATGACGATGACGAGGAGGACGATGACCATGATGATGATGATCACCATGACAACAATGATGAACAATGATGATGGTGATGATGATGAGGAGGAGGAGAAGGATGATGATGATGAGGATGAGGATGATGACTATGAAGATGATGATGACGATGATGACGATGATTATGATGATGATTACGATGATGAGGATGATGATAACTATGATGATGACTGTGATGGTGGTGATGATGATGATGATGACAATGATGATGATGATGATTGGTGAACAATGATGTTGATGATGATGAGGAGGAGGAGGAGGATGATGACAATGATGACGACGACGATGATGACGACGATGATGATGACCATGATGATGATAACCATGATGATGATGATGAACAATGATGATGATGATGATGATGATGAGGGTGATGACAATGATAATGATGAGGATGATGATGATTATGATGATGATGACAATGATGATGAATAATGATGGTGGTGATGATGATGATGATGATGATGACGACGATGACAACGATGACGACGACAATCATGATGATCATAATGACTATGAATATGATGATGATAATGATGATTAAGATGATGATGATGATGACCATGATTATGATGATGAACAATGATGACGATGAAAACGATGATGATGATGATGAGGATGATGAGGATGAGGATGATGACAATGACAATGATGAGGATGAGGATGATGATGTTGATAAGGATGAGGATGAGGATGAGGATGAGGATGAGGATGATGAGGACAATGATGATGAACAATGATGATGAACGATGATGATGATGATGACGACGACAATGACGATGATGATGATGACGACGACGACGACGACGACGATGATGTTGATGATGATGACCATGACGATGATGATGAATAATGATGATGATAATAATGAGAATGATGACAATCGTGATGATGAAGATGATGACTATGATGAGGAGGAGGAGGAGGATTATGATGATGAACAATGATGATGATCATGATCATGATCATGATGACGATGACGATGATGATCACAATGACTATGACTATGATGACAATGATTATGATGACGATGAAGACCATGATGATAATGTCCATGACGATGATGATGAACAATGACGATGATGACCATCCTCTACCATTTCACTCTCTAACATTATTTGGTAAGCCTTCTTTCTTTTTAGTTCATAAAAACCTACTCATGACACCCATATCCCATTTAAATACCTATGAAGAACTTATACAAGGGGCTCATGTATTCATTCAAGGACTTGTTGAAGGCTCATACACATTAGAACATTCAACAATATCATGATGTCTTACACATTAGAGCAGTTTCTCATGGTGATTGAGCCCTAGAAGTTGTCTAAGGCCCTAATGATATTGCTCTACCCCCCCCCACCCCACCACTCTCAATCTCTCTACTCTACCTCGTTTATAGCCTAAGGCCCAAATGATCTTGGTCTACCCCCCATTCCACTCTCTATATCTCTCATTAACCCTCTTCATCTTTCTCTAGGTCTCCACTTTCTCTATTGTACCTATTGTCTCCAATGTTGCTATTGTTGCTACTATACCATGGCTGCCATTGTCTCTACTATCACACTAGGGCTTGAGGCCATGTGTTATTGACCATGGTCACCACTAAACCTTTGTTAAAACTTGAAACCCATCCTTAGTTAGTGTTGGAGGCCTCCCTTACCCTCCACTAGCCATAGGTAAGGATTCTAAGACCTCATAATGGCACCCATGGGACTAAGAAGAAAGTAGTGGTGAAGACTATATTGTAAAAATACTCATACATGTGTGAATACCAAGACATTATTGAAGAATGTTAGTCATTAAATGGGATAAACGTTAGTGATTTAATTCTATAAATGTTAGGAAGCAGTGCGCATGTGTGTTTATGCACATACGCATGGACACACGTGCACTCTCCTATACACACATGCGAGCACCTGTTGCTAGTTTAAAAAAATAGATATTTTCATTCCCTTGGTTGCTATAGATTTTCACAGGTTTTCTACCATTGTTCATGCATTTTGTGCTGCTGGACTTTGCAATTTGGCTCACACTAAATCATCAATTGCACACTCTTTGATCTATTGGATAGAATATCACTCTTGCAATCTAAATAACATCTTCAGTGGCCTTGGAAGTTAGTGGATACATTCAAACTATAGGTTTTCATTGCAAGAAGAGATCATTTTGAATAGGTATGGTGAATTGTAAATAATTGTTTTCATTCACAAGCTTTGATATCATTTCATTGATTTATGTTTTATCATATTCCTACAACAATTTGAGACTCTTATCTCTTATGTTTTATGTTTTATCATATCTCTTAAGACTCTCATCTCTTATGTTTTATGTTTTACGAGACTCTTATGTCTTATGTTTTATGTTTGATCATATGCATAGATGAAGTTATCTCTTGAGACTCTTCAATTTGAAAAAAAACCTTTGATGCAATCATGTGAGAGGGTCCATATTGAATAGTTCACCAAGTTGTCCATATTCTCTATAAACATTGAAGTATGAAATGTAGACCAATAATGATTTGCACATGAATATATTTTGATTTCCCACAAGGATGGCATAGATGAGGTTCTCTCTTAAGACTCTTCATTTTTTATAAAAACCTTGGAAGCAATCGTGGGATAGGTTCCATATTGAATATTTCACCAACTTGTCCATGCTCTCCTCTTGATGGTACATTTATCATAACATGCCTTTGAGCTTGACATGGATGCCTCTACCTCAATGATTTCTCCTTCCTTCGGGGGATTTGAAACCTTCTCATTGTGTAATTAGTCAATTTATTCTCTTTGATTAGTGTAAATTAGTGAGTGTAATTTATTCAATTTATTCCCAAGACATCCAAACACCAACTTGTGTCTTCCCTCACAACTCATGTGGCATATTACACGTAATGTCATATCGTCTGAAGGTGTTGGAGATGAAGAATATTTCACTCATCTTCTTGTGACTTCCACTAATTTTTGAACACAAAGGAACTCATAATCCTATAGCTGTAATATCTGCAAACTTGACTCTCTTTACTTGACTCAAAGAGAGTATAGAAATGAAACTTTAGCTTGAACATAAAGAGAAACCTTTAATCAACATTTATGTATCAATGACAATAATTACCATACTAACATATATGTAATTTAGTTAATTATGTTGGAACACATCATGTTTCTTGTATAATGGAACTAATACCTTATTTGTTGCGTCTTATGCAAGGGTAGACCTCATAGTTTTGATAAAGAAACTTTTGGATATGGGAAACTCACGTAACAGAGTAATAAAAACTAGAAGGAATATGGGCATTGAAAAGGAAATTGAGGTAAGAAAAAAGGCCAAGTTGGCAAGGGATAGAGTGAGACATGGTCCATACATTTCCTCCTATACTGTGATCGATCCTAACACGGTTGATGACATAAAAACCTCTAGTTTAGAACCAACGTCCAATGAACCCAACTCAAATTCCAACATCAACATAGTCTCCAACCAACAATCCATCAATGAGCCATGTTGAATCTCTTTAAGACATAGGTATATTGAGAGACGTTGAGTATCAAGCGTTGGAGGTAGGAGAAATGATTAATTTTCAATCTCTCCAAGAATACCATAACCATGTCGAGCACACTCCTAGTATGGACCAACATGTGAATGAAGAACCAAAAAAAAGAATATCTGGGAATCTTACCTCATGTCCACGTTCCCTACCTTGACTGTCTAGTGTAAGAAAAATGACTCCTAGACGTATCCATGTGGATGAAATTTGTCTGTCAAGCCTTGAAGGTAAGTTTCCCAAATGCACTATCGATTGGTAATGTAGCAAATTAACGAAGGAATATTTTGAATCCAAAGGCGACGCATGTAAATTTCAATTATTACTATGTTTTTTAAAGTCAAATTGTTTAGTTGTTGTTAGGAGAATTATGGATATAATGATGGTTAGAATTTCGGAGGCTAACAATCATATCGTTATAAATCTCCAAGCTACTTTTAATACAATTGGGAAGACGTCTCATACTAAAGATATTTGTGCATCCCATCATGTGTTATCAGAATCAGTTGTAATCAAGTCGACATGGAAACGCCGCCTCCTTTCACACACTTCTCACATACTTAAATTAAGTAGAAAAAATATTAAGAAGTACTCTATTATAATCGAAAATATTCATACTCTCGGTGGAAAATATTGTTGGTATTTTTTCAACAGGTTTCCTCGTCGAGATATGAAGCTAATTGATGTGGTTAAGGACTTCGTATAAAATTTCTAGCATGATCATATCAGACCTTCATCTAACCAAAGAGATTTGATAAATATGATAAAAGGTTCTATTGAATGTGAACCCCACATCAAAGACTTCTTTGACATGACACAGACTAAACTCTATGAGAGATTCAGGAATGAGCTCACACAATTGAACCTAGGCCGAAGGTCCCTTGAGAAATGTAGACCATGGTACGTTCGTATATGCATTGATTTTCATACTAACATTCAGTAGGGCTACAATGAATATAAAAATACCATCAAATGCATCAATAGATTTTATCGACAGTGTCATGTGTCCAAGGCATGAAGGAAAAAAATAATATGCAAAATCATGTCTATATGGGACTTGTTCTAGGTGTAGTGGGTTTGACCTTTTGAACTATTGCATTCATGGAAGCAATGAGCATTAATTTGGCATTATGATCGTGGAGATCCAGAGCTTCAAGTACGTAACCTATCAATAAGATAGTGCGAAAGAAAGTAAAAATATTGCATTGGTGAAGTCACATGTGCAAATGATTATTGCATGTTTTTTCTCTTACACATTCAGTTTCTACATATACATTCTTTAAAGGTCACATTCTAATATGACCCTTGTTTTCATGGAAACAGGTACGGGTATGTGATTTTTTTATGGAGTTCTACAAGAAAACCAAGTAGTTTTTTCAGCATGTGCATGTAGCACGATGGCAGGATGAGCAGTACAAAAAATGAAGGGACAACTTTCCCATTCAGACCATATTGTCAATTGTGTATTTTGTAGAAAACTACACCCTTCAAGCACAAAATGAAATTCAGGTTCAATACTACCATTCCGACCAAGTCAACATCATGGTACATATTATGTATAGGCATGGCCCTAAGAGCAGCATTAACAAGAGGATAATACAGAAGGAGACAAACTTTTACATAAGTGATGACAAATGCCATGATCTACATTATGTGCAACATTGTTTTTTAATTTTCTATGATCATCTAAAGGAAGGAGATATATAGATGGATTGAAATTGGATATGGTCAAATGGTTGTGTGGGCCAGTTCAAAAATTCTTGAGTATTCGAATGGATGAGTATGTTGCATAAGAATTACAATGTGCCACATATATGGAACTACATTGAGACTGGGAACAACAAAGGTGAGCATGATGGGGCTAGTGCATGCATCAAGACCACACTACGAAGGGAGGAGATGAGGTTTACCAGAAACCCCCATATCAAAGATGCAGAATCCATAATTCAATGGTACACTGTAACAATGTCAGACCGAACTAAAGTGCAACATACATCAACAGGGGCAGGAAGGAAAGGCATAAATGTTTGGCAAGTGGTTCACATATATCGATCCCATTCCTATAGTTTCATTAGAGTACAAGGAACATGTGGATTTCATTCGATTCGAAGCTCAAACAACCCCCTATTTGAAATATGGACGCGGAAGCTTTCTTTCTTTTGCAACCCTTATAGGAGTAATGAATGAGATGAATGTGAATGCATGGATTGGGTTGATGATTGGGATCATGTGTCACTTGCAGTCGACCCACGTGTTTTCATTGAAACAACCCACTTAGAGGAGGTTCAATCATGGATTTCAACAGACTACAACCATATCTCATATATTGTACAACCAGGACACATATATGCAATTGTTGCCCTGAAAGACAATGAATAGGGAACAGATTATTGGCTAGCACGATGCATTTGAGGTAAGAAGATCTTGAACATGTCATTGATTTATGATGAAGGAAATGAATTTCCTATTGGATCGATGGTTGTTGATGGTGAATATCTTACACTAGATAAGAAACCAAGAGTAACTAGTGGGAATGTATTCGTGGATTACAGACAAAGTTATGTGCTCTATCACTTCACAAACTTTATTGTTGGCACGAACATCCATCTACAAACAATTTCAAACAAGAAATCAACCAAGGTATGTTACTTATTTCCTCATTCAGAATACAAGAGATTTATGGAGACAATCAGCAACAAAGAGGATCCAGATGGTTATATTGAATGAGATTGGGTAATTGCGCTTACACTCCTCTTACACTACCACACTAGCCTAACGTTCGACCAATACTACCTTAAATGTTTGAAAAATTCTATGAGATGACTATTTAGATCCATTAACTAATCCTCTTTCAACTTGCACAATGTAGTTCACACGCACAATGAGGCATGGGCAGGGCCAATGCACTGTTGCCAAGGTTGCATGGACCCCACTGGAATGAAACCCTAGTTTGAATCATATGTCCTGTAGGAATTCCCAGACCATGTGGATTTAGGCAGGAGGCCATCATGGCCATAATACCATGCCATGATCCCAATGGAACCAACGGTTTGTTGATCGGAGCCCTGGTCAATGTTCTATGGCGATTTGCAGTAGGCCTACAAAAGTTGTTTAGGGATTCCTGGGACAATTCAAGGCTGGGGTCCAAAAACCGAACCTAGTGGCAATTTCCAATTCTATCGACTCCTGCAGGTGTGTTTTGACATGGCCACCATGGTAAATCCACCCCAGCTTCTCGGCACATGGTTTTGTAGGGCCAATGCACCATTGTCAAGGTTGCATGGACCCCATTTTCATGTGACTTTAAACTTGACATAACTTGATAATAGGAGGTCAGATTGATGAACCATCAATTCCATTGGTCTCCTCGCATGCCATTACCTCTAGTGGGCCCTCTCCACTGCATTTTCATGGAACAATGACTTCATTGTGCATCAGTTTCATAAAATAGGGTTTTGTTCAATTTCCTTCAATGCAACTCTCGCATCGATGGGTCAACTATGAAAAACCCTCCACTGTTCCATTCTTGGTAGTGTTCCCATATCAAAATTTACCATACACACTTTCTAGAGTCAATGGAATGCAATATTGCTGCTCCGTTTCGTTTTTTACTACCGCACCGAGAGTCACCAAGTGTCCCTGAACAACATTTTCATGGGACTTTCAACTCGACCTAACTATAAAAAAAAAGGTTGGATCGATGAACCATCGAATTAGTTGGTCTCCTAGCATGCAATTACCTCTAGGGGTCCCTCTCCACTGTGTTTGCATGGCCCAGTGACTTCATTGTGCATCGGTTTCATAAACTAGGGATTTGCTCAGTTTTCTTCAATACAACTCTCGCATTGGTGGGTCAACTTTGCAAAACCCTCCACCATGCTAGTATTGGTAGTGTTCCCATATCGAAATTTCTAATACACACTTGTCAGAGCCAACGTCATAAAATATTTCTGCTCTGTTTGGTTTTTCACTCCCAGATTGAGAGTCACCAACTGTCCCTTAATGACATTTTCATGCGACTTTCAACTCAACATAATTCGGAAACCAGAGGTCAGATCAACAAAATTTCAACTCCATTGGTCTCCTGGCATGCCATTACCTATAATGAGCCCTCTCCACCATGCTTTAATGGCCTAGTGACTTCATTGTACATCGGTTTCATAAACTAGGGTTTTGCTCAGTTTCCTTTAATGCAACTCTTGAATTGGTGGGTCAACTCTACCAAACCCTCTGTCGTGCTAGTATTGGTAGTGTTCCCATATCAAAATTTCCCATACATAATTTCCAGAGATAACAGCACACAATCTTGCTGCTCTTTTCGTTTTTTTGCTTCTAGACCAAGAGTCACCAAGTGTCCCTGAACAACATTTTCATGCAACTTTCCACTCGACATAACTTGGCAACCGAAGGTCGGATCGAAGAACCGTCAACTATGTTGGTCTCCTGGCATGCCATTACCTAGAAACCAATAGACCATATACCTAGAATCTATGTACCTACACTACAACAAATAAACTAGAGTTTCATGAATTACAATTAGAAACACATAATTGTATGAAGTAGAAGTAAAAACTCATACATGAATTACAAGTATATATCCAATTAGCGTTTCATGGATTGAAATAATTTCCCATACATAGAGATGATGTACTATTTTATTCTCTCTTATGTAGAACCACTTTGACTATATACCTAAGCTACAAGAGAAAATAGCAAAAAAACTAGGGTTTCATGAACTACAAACCATAAACCTAAAAACTAGGGTTTATAAATTTACACATATAACTACAAACTCTGGTTTTATGAAGTAGAAATTCGCATGCATAGAGATCATTTGCTATGTTAGTCTCACTTATGTATAAATACTTAAAGCATATACCTAAGCCACATGCACAAATAGAAAAAAAACTAGGGTTTCATGAACTACAAACCACAAACCTAAAAAATAAGGATTACAAATTTACACATACATCTACAAACTAGGACCATATATGTATGTAAATAAATTTATACCATACACCTAATCTATAAGAACAAATGTCAAGAAATCTAGGGTTTCTTGAACTACAAACCACAAACTTAAAATCTTGGGTTCACAAATTTAGACATAGAACTACAAAATAGGGTTTATGAACTCATTAGTTTTATATAATTATATTTTTAGTCTCACTCAACTAGAAAATAGTAGACCATATACATAGAATATATGTACCTACACTACAACATAGCTATGGTTTCATGAACTACAAACCACAAACCTAAAAAATATGCTTCACACATTTTAGACATAGAACTAAAAGCCAAGGTTTATGAACTCAATAGGTTTAGATAATTAGATTTGTTAGTGTCACTCAACTAGAAACCAATATACCATATACCTAGAAGATATGTCTCTTCACTACAGCAAAGAAAATTAGGATTTATGAATTACAAGTATAAACAAATAATTGTATGAAATAGAAGTAGAGACGCATACATGGACTACAAGTATCAAGACAACTAGAGTTTCATGAATTGAAAGAAATTCAAATACATAGAGATCAAATTCTATGTTAGTCTCAATTGTTTATATACACTTAGACCATATACCTAATCTACACGAACAAATACAAAAAATTATAGTGTTTCATGAATTACAAACCACAAACCTAAAAAATAGTGTTTACACATTTACACATACAACTACAAACTAGAGTTTTATGAAGTCATTAGGTTTACATAATTAGATTTTTTGGTCTCACTTAACTAGAAACCAATAGATCATATACCTAGAATATATGCTTGCAATCCAATAACCGTAATGAATATTTCTTGTGAAAGAGGGGGGTCAAACACTATAGGATGATTCAATATTTTATTTAATGGTTCGTTGGGTGATTGCGAATAAAATTGGATGTAATTTTCCTTTCAATTATGCATGTGGTTGAAGCATTTTATTGGTGTTGATGGGAAGTTATCATCATATCGTACAAAATCAACCTCTTTTTAAACCGACATAAATTGACATAGAACCCAAGCAATCCACTTTTCATGAAGATAGGACTGGCAAACTAAGAATGATTTCTAGCCAAGTCAAAATGGTTTCCTCGTTAGGGTTAAATTTTCCCCATTGATTAACATCAACTTGTGAAATTTTTGCATGATAAACCATAAAGAGTATTTAATTTGATTAGTCTATAAAGAATATGTGACATATGACTACAATCCTAGGCATGCTCATATACAAACAAAAAGTTACTTTATAAGAGGCCACAAGAGATGGTTAGGTAGTGTTGTTGTTAGGGTTTCCTCATTGATTCTAGACCCTAGGTTATGCATGCTAACCCAAAAACATCATTTTTTTTAGGTTTTTATCATTGATTATAAATCCTAGGTTATGCATGCTAACCTTTAAATTTTAGTTAGGGTTAGTGTTTGCTTTTTTATTCTAAACCCTAGGTTATGCATGCTAACCCTTAAACTTCAGTTAGCCTATGCCAAAGAAATAAGTATAAGAGATCGTTACAATTGCAAGTGCTCAACAATAGCATAACAAATATGTATGTATTCAATGGGAGTAAGCAATGTCAACTTTATCTTAAAATGATATAAATTGTCAAATTTATCAAAATCAATGTTTTCCAAGTAGATGTAACAAATGCAAGACAACAAAAGCTTCCTTCAGTATGATTCTTAGCTCACCAATACTATGAAATTTCCAGTCAATCAAATGGTAAGAGAAGATCATTCCAATATGAATTTCTAGCTTGCAAAATGAGACAATGATTACTATGTAAATAACAAAGGAAAACAAGTGCTTTCTATTCCAATTTGGACAATGAATAAGACTGTCAAACCAATGATAACTTTCAGCCAAGTATGACTGTCCCAAAATGTTACTTCCAGTCAATGTGAAGATGGAATAGCTATGTCAATTTCAAGTTTGCAATTAGGAAGACAATTGTTACGTAAATGCAAGTGGAATACTAGTATTGTAAATTCTAACTTGGTCAATGAATGGGACTGTCAAACTAAATGTATTTTCCAACTAAGACAAATTTTACTATGACTATCCTAAATAGTAATTTTTAGTCAAGCAATGAGTTCCAACAAGTACCTATATGATAGTCCTCAACAAAGATGGTATCATGTACATGTATTTTAGAGGTCTTTTTGGTATTTTAGTAGTGCAAACGTACTTGTAGATCACTATCAAAAATTCATATGTATGGCTTGAAATGTCAATGATATACATAGTCCTCTAGGACTTTGTATCTATCATAAAGGAACGTAACGCTGAGGAGGGAGATAATAGGTGTTAGTATGTTGGTTTAATAGGAGTTAGGGTTCAATAGGATTTAGGGTTCAACAAAGGGCTAGATGACATTCTTCATGAAATTCACCTTGAGGTAAAAGACATTATTTAACTTTGTAGCTTTTGTGAGAGAAGAAGGCTAAAGTTTGTGGCATTTGAGAAACCATAAGGTTACTTGGTGTTCTTTTTATGGAGGAGAGAGAAGGAAACACTCTTACACATGTGGAATGAGCGTCCAACTTTAGTTAGAATTGATTCTTATCTAGGAGTTGCTGGTAGCTAAGTTTTCAGAGAGCTTGATTTGTAGATCCCTAGGAGGGATGCTAAGGCTAGAGAACGGGTTTTGAAAGGGGGCCAAGGTCTAATCCTATAGGACGAGGATATGAGTATCAGATTTCAAGCTTAGGGTTAGGAAATGAGAGAGGAGAGGTGGAAAGGTAAGCGAGTAGGTTAGGATATGGAGAAAAGAGGAATGGTTTAGAAGGGTAGAAAGCTAGGGTTTTAGGTTAGGTGTCTAGTTATATCTAGGTCCTTAGGGTTTAGATCTGCAATAACAAGGCCAAATCTAGGTATGACAAGCCGAGACAACGAATGGAAGGGCCTAGGGGTGAAGGGAGGCTTGGAAAACTAGAAAAAATATCTCAATAAAATTATTTGGTAGAAAGAGGAATACTTCATGGGAAAATTCGCTAGATTGAAAAAATATTTGCACTATGATTTACAAGCTCAGGTATTTGGTATTTAAAATTATCATTGTTATTGTACATGTTTATGCATTTGTGTTTTTATTTTTTGTTAACTAACCTACAATGTTAAAAAATTTAATCATTTTATTGTGAACATACAGACTTTATTACTTCATCAACAATAAGTATTGTAAGCGCATAAACAAGGGGATTCACTTTTTGACCAATATCCTATCATGTTAGTTCATATTGTGGGTTTTAAAATTATCAAAAATCGAACCAATAGATTGCAAGTATTGGGGGGATGAGGGGTTTAAGGTGGGGGTGGGTAGGGTGATTTATAAGGATTGACGTATAAAAAGTTGTGGGGAGGAGGTTTTAAGTATTGGGAGGGGGTTTCAACAAAAGTTGTTTGGGTCAATATCTCTCTAAATTAAGGGTATTCTTTAATATCCCATGATCGCACGTGCTATGTGAGATGCTCACTAAGTGAATTCCCTGTGCGCATCAACTGCAATTTACCACTGCATTCGACATAATGTATGAAAATATGTAATCAAAGGCAAAGTAATATAAAGAAATGAAAAATGATATATTCATATACACAAATTTCCAATCATATACAGTAGTAGTGAAAAATGGAACACCGTTCTCGATGTCTGTGCAATGGTAAATCGTTCCCTATACAAAATATAACAACTCGTGCCATATACAAAATATGGAAACTCGTGCCAAAATGCCATATCATAGATAGTGTACATAGGAGGGTCTCTCAATCTTCCTACCCACCCTTAGAGCTCCTAGGTGCACCTCCAAAATTGATATTCCTCTTCTTCGAGCTAGAGGAAGCTCAATCCTTCTGGTCGGTTCGACCACCTCCCCTTGGGATCTGAAACAATAATAATCAAATGTCAAATCCTACAGGAAATTATACAAGTATAAAACACAATTTAAAAATAAAAATTAAGTTTTCAAATCTTAAATAGGTCACCTCAGACAAGACCGTAAGTGGTGAGCAGGATACCCTCCTCCATGATCCAAGTCTCTCGACAATGCCACCTTGTAACATTTAAACAGTAAGATAACTCATACAATTTACTACTTATGTTAATTTTCGTTAATATTGCATGCTATTTTCATAAACTAATCAATCTCACCGTGAACACAATAGGTTGGTCCTCGGGGATGGCAAGGGGAGAAGTCAACTGGTTCTCGGAGGTGGCAGATGGAGTAGTGCGCTGGACAACCTGCTCTAATGCTAGGGTGAATGGCATGGAAGAGGATGTAGCCACATTGAAGTTGGGTAAAAAAATAGGGGGAACAGTGAGAGAGGGCGTGAACTAGAGTGGGAAAAGTGGTGATGTACGACGATAAACCCCAATTGGATGTAGAATGGAATGGGCCACCCTGGAAGGGGAAAGGAGGGTGGTGGGGGAATATGGGGGAGGGGGATGAGGTCTGGGATGGGTTGGAAGGATGGGTGAATGTGGATGGATGTTGTATTATAGTCGAAGGGGGGAGGGTGGAAACATGGGAAATTGCAAGGGAGGGGGTGGGGCAGAGTGACTGAAGGCTGTGACGAAGAAGGGGGAAATGGATGGAGTTTGGTGGTGGATGGGAGGAAAGGGATGGACGGAATGGGGTGGGGAGGGATGCAGGGAGAGGGACATGTATGCTAGGGGATGCACCTGGCATATATGGGGGGAAAAAGGCAGTTGGTGGAGAGATAGTGACACCGACTTGCCTATGTGCTTGAACCTGCAGACATATTCATGGCCTCATATATTAGTACATAAAAAATATAACTATACAAACCTAAGCCATCAAAACCGAAATTAAATTTATACTTTATTACACGATACCTACACACAAGGGGATCTATTGATCCCCAGCAGGGATGGATGGTCACTCACTCCTGCGAACACCTATGCAAACAAAAAAATATTTAGATTCACTTACTAAATATTAACTACATTGGATGAGAAGATTAACTACTAACATTACATTTAATTACTGAAAGAAAACTACTTGTGTGTATGGTGTCGCGATGTCCTCTGCAGCTGCCATGGCTCCATCTAGGTTGAAGGAATCAATGTCTTCCCACCCGGGTGTTAGAGACTCAACACTAAATAGTTGTACATTAAAACAAATCAATTCATCAACATTTGATTCCAAAGTTAAATTTATTAGAAATTGTGAGATTACATAACGTATAATCAATACTTGAACATTAAATAAAACAATAACTAACTTGTTGTAGGTAGCTCTCTGTGTCATGCTTATGCGTGGGAACATTGCATGGATGCCCACAGTGAGAATAACAATGTGGAACTATTCTCGTTGAGCTGGATGGATCATCCTGGCTACCACCTGTAGCTGCTCTCCCTCACCCACCACCGGGAGACCATGTAGAAGTGTGTCTCTCGGGGTGGTCATGCTCTCTCTCGGAGGACATAGCCACAAATGTGATATACCTGAGAAGGTGTCATGGCACGTATAATGGACTCGTGGATCTCATCTCTCCCGCTACCTAGCTTAGGGGGTTGAGGAAGCGGGTTTGGCTCTTGCCTACGTGCAGGAGGGCCTTTGAGTGGGTTCAGGTGGGCGTGAGGTCGATCTTGGGTTGAGCCAAAACTGACGTCTTGGAACTCAATGACGTTGAATTAGTTGACATGGAACCCAAACACAAACTTGGCCTAGAGTTTCCTAAGAAAATACTATGGGACCTCGACATTGTATCATGGAGGCTTGTCATAAACCATGGACCGTCTCTTCCTCTAGTTTTCTCTCCATGTCTAGTAATTACACTAGTCCATGCAAACTCACCTCTTCCTCACATCTGGAGGCTGTCTTGTTCTCGGATCTGTAAAATTGCTCCACACTTGGGATTTTGTGATATTCAAGTTTTTTATATCTTCTTAGGACATACCAGTGGCATAATGTTCTCTCATTCGAGCCCTATATTGGCTCAAATTGGTTATCTCACTGAGGGCAATGTTGATAGAATCGATTATATTTTATAGTGATGTGGCGAGGGAAACCCAAGAGGGTTCCCTGGTGTTCTTCAGTTCATCACTCAATATCCTTAACTAGTTTAAATCCTCGTGTAATTCATCTTTGGGGTTTTCTGGTGGTTCACCAAATCCATCTTCAGGGTTTAATTCAGGTTTTATTGGGTTCTTTGATTGGTTTGTTTCAATCCTTTGATGGGATGGTTCATTGGTATTTTTCATTGTGGTAGAGCTAATGTATCTGCAATATCAAATTTGTTCCATTTTAATTCATTTGCAAGTTTTTTTAATTTTATATTTTATTTGAAAAACATTAAAAAAACAAAAAAAAAACAACAACAAATTTCAAATACTAATCCACCTACCTTATTCCAACCGCCATGGGTGTGGTTTTGGGCTACCTAGACACTTGTTTTGGGCTTCGTGGGTGTCGTTTTCAGGTATCTTGCGCTCTCAGGGTTGTGAGTAGAATAAATTGTCCACTGTTTGTTTGTTTTAAACACTGGGACATGTGCACATGTTTAACACATACGCACTAAAACATGCGTGCGTGCCCATACACACATGCGCCTACACACTCCTATTGTCCACATCACCAAGTCAAGGAGGCAAGTACCATGTGTCAACAACTATGTTTTTTTCTTTCACATGACTAATAATTTATAATCATCTAACATATATATATATATATATATTCGGTAATGAAAGCTAGATCGACGTGTACGGCTAAAAGGATTGTTATCCATGGTGGGTAGTCCACAAAATTATGGTTGTCTTTTTAAATTTCTGATTCATTGAATTTACAGGTAAAATTCGAAAAAATATAGCAAAAAGCAGCTGGGAAAGTCTAGATGATATGAAAAACATATTATTTCATTATGACAATTTTCTTGCCTATTATCTTCTCAAAAGTTTTTAAATTTCTGATTTGTAAAATTGGAAAAGATATAGCGAAAACCAGCTGTGAAAGTCCAGATGCTATGAAAAAATTATTATTTTGTTATGACAATTTTCCCACGTATTATCTTCTCAAAAACCAAAACATAGTAACGAGAAAAAATACCTAAAAACTCTATATAATACAAAGACTAAAAATGAGAAAATAAAAGAGAGAACTCTTGATATAATTCTGAGAGAGAGAAAGCACATATAAACACTATATATAATTTAAAAACTAAAATAACACAGAACTCTGTATAATAGAAAGTAAATTTTCTATATGTGTAAATAAAATTTAAATCTGGGCTGGTACTCGTGTAACATGGGGTCCACGGATCCATTCATGCTACCACTATACCCCTAAATTCCCCACACCCGCACCAAGACAGAGGCCACTGTACCCCTAAATACCCCACACCCGCACCAAGACAGAGGACACAGCTAAATCTGGGTGGGACTGAACTCATGACCTAAAAATAAATAAACACATATTGTTCTAGCATATCATGATCTTCATATACTACTATTTTAGGAGGGGGTTCAACTTTGACCTTTCTGGGAGGTACATCCTCATCATGTGCTTCTTCAAGCTAGCACCTTCTGGCTTTCTTGTCTCTTCATCAAATGTTACATACCTACTAATATCTATATGATGGAATCCTGAAATGTATATCATGAAGGATTTAGAGACTTCACAGTATCCAACAAATATTCCCTTCTTTCCAGAAGGATACAACTTGGTTCTCTTCTCTTTTAGAATATGTACATACACTGGACAACCAAATATCTTAAGATGGTTCACTTCAGGTTTCTTTTCTGTAAACATTTATTCAAGAGTCTTCAATCTAAGAGCACTGTGAGATAATCTATTTTGCACATACACAACTGTTATTGCTGCTTTATCCCCCAAGTCCATGGGGAGGCCTTGCTCATGAATCATGGTTTTCACTGCTTCGATAATGGTTCTATTGATTATTTCCACAACACCATTATGTTGAGGATTGTAGGGATTTATTAGTTCCCTCTTGATTCCAGTCTCCTTTCATAATTCTTCAAATTCTTTTGAAGTATATTTTCCACCATTATCTGATCTCAGTGTCTTGATTCTTCTTTCTAAATGGCTCTCCATAAAGGCTTTGAATTCCTTGAATTTCCTGAACACTTCACTCTTGGTCTTCAAGAAATATATCCATGTCGTTCTTGAATTGTCATCAATAAATGTGACATAATATTCATATCCACTTAAAGATATGGAGGGCATAGGACCATATACATCGGAATGAATTAATTCCAATGTACCTTTTTCCTTTCTTTCACTTTTCAGAAAGGGATTTTTGATGTTATTTCCTCTTGCACATCCTTTGCAAGTTCCCTCATGATCAATATTCAGATTTGGTAACCCTAGTACCACCTTGCTCACATAGGGAAATTCTTTATAGTCAATGTGAGAATGCCTCCTATTCCATAGTTCACTTGAGAAAGTAGTCTCATGGACAGGAGATGTCTCTAGATGTCCTTTGAACTTGTAAAGTCATCCTTATTCTTCACCAATTACGATAGCATCTTCAAGTCTCTTTCCTTTGGACCACATAAGCACTTGTCCATCTATAAAAACAACTCTATATCCTTTCTTATCTAGTGCTGAGGTGGAAAGCATGTTCTTTTTCAACCCTAGTACATAGAGTAATTCCTTCATCTTCATAGAATTCCCAGAGTCAAGCTTGTAGCTTGATTCACCAAGACATTGGATGGGATATTAATAGTCATATCCTAATGAAAACTTCTGAGGAGAGTTCTTTTCTTCAAGTCTTGACATAGTTTGCTTCTTCCCTATAATGTACTTTGAAGCAACAATATCAATAATCCATGTATCTTCTCCAGGTTTTACAAACCTAGGGTGTACAGAATAATACATATTCCTCTACATCTTCTTCTTTTGTTAGTCTCTTTCAAGGTCTTTCTTCTTATTCCTCATTTCCAGCTAGATCAGCATGATGTATTTTGTTGTTATTATTTCACCATGGACACTCTCTGGCAAGGTGTCCTATCTTACGATAGTTATAGCATTGATACTTTGAGTAATATTTCTTCTGATTATTTACTCTTTTCTTTTGAAACTTCTTCTTTGAATGTTTATGATTACCCTTCTTGATGTTTGATTGTTTTCTTCCTTTAGTATGGATGGCTAGAGTTTGATCATCTTCTCTGAGTAGATATTCTCTGTTAGCTACTCTATCTTCTTCCTGAATGCAAGTTTCCTATACAATGTCAAACTTCATACTTTCTTTTATGGCACATAGATTCTGTATGAATGAATCCCAAGGTCTAGTGAGAGCAATAATAACTAGCTCATCCTCATCAAGGGTGTCTCCAATAGCACTTAGTTGTTCCCTTAACTAGGAGACCCTTGTGAAGTAATATTGAATTTATTCTCCTTTTCTCATCTTGGTGCCCTTCAGTTGAGCTATCAAATCCATCTTTCTCTTAATTTTACTTCCCCCACACATTCTAGAAAATTTGGCGTATTCTTATATGACACTTGAGGGATCAAGTAATATTTGATAGAATCAACAATGATCCTCATTGCCTTGATTAGGTCTTATTCATGCTTCTCCTTAGCTTCAACTTCTGTTGGTTCTGCAAATTCATCCTTGATGTACTTCTCAAGACCATTCTCCTTGAAAATGAGACCAATCCTATACTTCCATGCTAGGAATTTTTCTATTCCTTCTAATTAGTCCTCAAGCTTAGTGCTTGTGGCCATCCTATCCAGAAGGTTAGTTAAAATTGAAATCTCTCAAAATAAAAAGAAGACCTTACCAAGAGATGCACTTGACTGATGCGAGTTGGTTGATCCACTTGATTTCTAGAGATCCCAAATATTCACCCTTAAAATATTACTTGTGAGGTTCAAATTTCTGCAGAATTTATGGTTCTTATTTTCTACAGTTTTCTGGTTCATGTCCAACCTCGGCTTTGGCTTTCCTGTATATTCAACCACCCAAAAAATTTGATCCTGGGCTCAATATATGCACTCTGGGGAGGCACCACTTTCAATTCAAGCAGATCTTCAAAATTCCAAGATTTGCAAAAACCCTAGTTCATGTGGAAGTAGAGGAGAGAGAGTTTCAACTTCTGAAAGTTGTTCTATTCAGGATATCTCTGATACCATGTTAAGATTTCATATGCTAAGATATATATCATTAGTGTTTAATACAAGTTCACAAAAGTAGCATATGCATAATCACTGAAAGAAACATAATTAGAAGATAGACACAGTATTTATCCTGGGAAACCCTCAACTTGGGAAGAAAACCCAACAAAAATTCCTCTGTATAAGATGTATATGATAAAACCCCAAAACAGGTATTGTCCTCCTTATCGATCTCTCTCCCTCCCTCTCTCTCTCTCTCTTATGCGCTACACAAGTGAGTGGGTTGTTGTTATGATGAGGGACACAAATCCTCTATTTATACACTTTAAGTCACTTGATTTTACCCTATTCATGTCGGCCCCACCAAACTAGTTGGACCAAATTCAGCTAGGAAGACTCAAAACAGTATTAAATATTATTCATTGGGGTACTATTTACCTAACTTACAATGGTGGCTTTACCTCGTGACTCTATGATGACCAATTAAAATAGTAACATCCCCACAGAGGAATAATAACATCTCCCTTGGGGTACATCAGTAAAACACATTTAGAATATCCTTCAAAGTTATAATATTTCAAAAATCTAATCATTTGATTTATCAAGAGGAGGGAGTCATATGAAGGTACATGTTCCCTCAGGTATTAATCTATTTTTATGAAATCTCATTTTAGGTAAATGTACTTTATGTAAAGAAGAAATTGGTCATCAAAAAAGACTCTTGAACAAACTAAAAGAATCAAGAACATGGCAGAAGACAAGAAATATGTGAGGATTTTTTGTGAAGTCTTAGCTGAAATTGAAGAATCGATAATTTATTTCATAAGTGTTAGTCTGGGATCTTCTCCTATTTTTGTAGGTAAATATTATGAATTTTGGTGTGCCAAGATGCGGACATATCTTCATTATAATGGTTTGAAAAATTGCATAGAAAATAGATTTGTTGATCTCGATGATGATGCACTATCTCTCTCTTCCATCCAGTGAGCCCTAGATGTTCATGTTTTAATAGTAATTAATGAAGCAAATACAACTAGGGAATCCTAGGAAAATTTGAAGAGAAATCTTGATGTAAGGGGGATATATATAGTTGAGTCACATCATGTTAACATTTCAACAGAAAAACCTGTAGAAGCAGTAGAAGATTATCAAATTGTTGGTAAACCCAACTATGATTATACAATAGTGTATGATCATGATGTGTTTGAAGTTGAAAATGAGTAGCAACTCATGATACATCTGTCATACGATAATGTTCAATAAGAGATTGTGTAATTAATGTTGTAGTAACAACTAAATTCGATGAAGAATTTGGAGTAGAAAATGGAGAAAATATTATATAGTGTTCAAATGAAAATTTTGAGGCTTTGGCTTGTAAGCTAGAAATTGAAATTTAATTTGGTAAGTTTGATGTAGCACATACAGTGGAAACAATAACAAAATGTGGGGTTGTTGAAATAGAATTTGTTGAAGTAGATAGATCTAAAGAAAGTAAAGGGTATGAATACTGTTTCAATCAAACAAAGTTTGTGGAAAATGATGATGATGAATTGCACATTTCTCATACATGTGTGGATAAGGATTGTAGAATTGCAAGTGTAGCAATTTTTCCTCTGAATATTCCAACAATCTTTATTTCTGATAACAACTATGAAAAATTTGTCAATGAAGCACCTAGTATTGGTAAAATTTCCCATGAAGTAGTAAGGGTTAATCATGGAAATGATGATGGAGTGGTAGTTGCCATAGCAACACTATTTGAAGAAACATAAGAATATGAGAAAGATAAAGAGCATTATGTTAACGAAGTGCTTGAACTTGTGTTCCAAAGATGGGTTTGAAAATTTATTGAAAGTATTGATGCTCTTAATTTTGTTGAAGAATTTGATAAGATTGTTGTAGAATGCATAGAAGTTGTAGTGATTGAAGGAATATATGATGAATATAAAAGGAAAGAGGTGGATGATTTTTTACTGTAGAAGTAGTGATAGAAACAAGAATTCATGATGACAGTACTCAATATGTTATATGTTTTGTCGCAATTACAGAAGGTGAAGCAAAGACTGATGTTTTTTATTAAGAGTTAAACTTATTAGAAGAATGGATTGATAATTCAAGATATGATGATGAAGATGCTAGTCTTGTTGTAGAAGTAGAGATGGAGAAAGTTGATTTCATTGTTGCGGAAGTAAAAGAAAATTTGAGTGAAGAGATAGAGAATGCTCTAAAAAAGGAGCAAAGTGAAAATAATAAATATGTTTCTTATTATAATGTTTTATATAATTCTATTTTTTAGTGTGCAGGTGAGCAACCATTTGATGTTAAAAAAGAAGTTGTTGAAGGTGAATTTGCAAATTATAATTTTGAATAAAGTTGCACTAAAGATGCACTAGTTAAACAATCACTTGAAATCAAGTATTACTATTAGTTAATGTGTTAAAATAATGATGCTACAAAGATCAATATTGGTGAAGTAGAAGTTAGATTGTGAGATTTCGGTATACCCACATTACAATGTTTGAAGAAAAAGATTGAATTAGAATCCTTGGCTTTAAGAACATTCATATTTTGGATAATCTCAAGAAGATTAAAAAGAAATTTGTAATTGAATTTGTACAAAGTAGATTTAAGAAACGAAAGGAAATATTGAAGGAGAAGAAGAAATTGAAGATGAATCCAATGAAGACAAAGAAGACTGCATAGTTTAAAGTGTGGCATCACAGAAGAAGGAAGAAATGAGTTGTATAGCTTTCTCTTGCTAAGAACCATAAGATTAAAGGAGAGGAAATATAAAAAAAGGGGATGAAGAGAGAAGTAGATCATTTTCAACAAAAAAAAACTGAGTCAAAGTAGGAGCCGCCATTAAACACTCATGATTGAGGAAAAGAAACTAAAAAAGATAAGATCAAATGTTAATAATGCATTGAAGCTGTAGAGGGAAAAAACATGATAGTTTGCAGCATTGAAGCTCCAACTAATGAATGGTATTAAGAAGATATGCTAAGTCTTATGGATGACCGTAGAACTTGGTCTAAACATCCTATGAAGACATGGGAAAAATAAAAAGTCCTATTGTAACAACCTGCATAACCAGAGTTAGTTTTGAATGAAGTTGAAATGGCCTTAGAATCCATTGTTGATGTTGAAAGCATCCCACCTGTTGGTGATGAAGATGCCACCATAGCTGAAGAATATAGTAAAAGTAATGATGCAGTAGCATCATGTTGTATAGATGAAATATTGTACACTCAGATGAAGCGATAAATCATGGAATTGTACATAAGTTTAGTTGTAAGGTGATAATTAGAAAATATTTTTAAGTTTTAAGAGTTGATTATACATACAAACACGTTCCAATGACGTTTTTTTAAACCTAAAATAATTTTGGACGACGTATTGGCATATTGTTTTCCTATGCATCAGCTTAAGAAGATGCAAGTAGTGCTTCCGCTGACAAACCCTCCTCATAATTGATGGAAATATTATCTATACAATGTTATGTAACGAATGAGTTCAGGTGGCTGCATATATAGATATATATATATATATAATTAATGTAACTGTTTGTTTTTTATTTATGGATGCGGAGTTTCTAGAACAGTTTATTTAATAGCGGTAGGTAATATATAAGATTAAAATACAATTGATGAGAACGTGAATATGATTTGATAAATTCATATACATTCTATATGAAAATTTGGGTGAAGTTTAACTTAAAAACGTGAAAAATAGTTTATGACATGTATAGAAAACATGAAATATAGTAAAAAAAACCTACAGAATGGTTATTTTACCAAATGTTAGCCAAATTTCAAACACGACCTAATATTAGCGCTATTGTTGACAATGATGCAAGGATTAAAAAAATATTTACCGATAGAGAAGCATAATTACCATGTGTCAATGATAATGTTTGTTTTTCATGATATGAATGTAATAATTTATAATCGTGTAGTATTAAATATACAGATATAATCGGTAATATTTACCCATAGAGAAGCGTAAATTGATATGAAAGTCATAATTTAAAATCATTTAGTATTAGATATAAATATATAATCAGCAATAATTACCCCTTGATAAGTGCAAGTACCCTATGTCAATGAAAATGTTTTTTTCTTTCACAGGACTAATAATTTATAATCATCTAGCATATATATATATTCTCGGTAATGAAAGGTAGATCGACGTGTACGGCTAAAAGGATTGTTATCCATGGTGGGTAGTCCACAAAATTATGGATGTCATTTTAAATTTCTGATTCATTGAATTTACAGGTAAAATTCAAAAAAATATAGAGAAAACCAGCTGCGAAAGTCTAGATGATATGAAAAACATATCGTTTCGTTACGACAATTTTCTCGCCTATTATCTTCTCAAACGTTTTTAAATTTCTGATTCGTAACATTGGAAAAGATATAGCGAAAACCAGCTGTGAAAGTCTAAATGCTATGAAAAAATTATTATTTGTTATGACAATTTTCCCACTTATTATCTTCTCAAAAACAAAAACATAGTAACGAGAAAACATAGCTAAAAACTCTATATAATAGAAAGACTAAAAATGAGAAAATAAAACAGTGAACTCTTGATATAATTCTGAGAGTGAAAAAGTGCATATAAACACTATATATAATTTAAAAACTAAAATAACACAAAACTCTGTATAATAGAAAGTAAATTTTCCATATGTGTAAATAAAATTTAAATCTTAGCTGGTACTCATGTAACACAGGGTCTAGAGATCCATTCCTGATACCACTATACCCCTAGGTGCCCCACACCCACGCCAAGCTAGGGGACACAGGTAAATCCGAGTGGGACTTGAACTCGTGACCTCCAAATAAATAAACACATACTGTTCTAGCATATCATGATCTTCAGATGCTACTATTTTAGGAGGGGGTTCAACTTCTACCTTTCTGGGAGGTACATCCTCTTCATGTACTTCTTCAAGCTAGAACCTTCTAGATTTCTTGTCACTTCATCAAATGTTACATACCTACTAATATCTATATGATGGAATCCTGAAATGTATATCATGAAGGCTTTAGAGACTTCACAATATCCAACAAATATTCCCTTCTTTCCAAAAGGATACAACTTGGTTTTCTTCTCTTTTAGAATTTGTACATATAATGGACAACCAAATATCTTAAGATGGCTCACTTCAGGTTTCTTTCATGTATACATTTATTTAGGAGTCTTCAATCCAAGAGCACTGTGAGATAACTATTTTGCACATACACAATTGTTATTGCTGCTTCATCCCACAGGTCCATGGGGAGGTCTTGGTCATGAATCATGGTTTTCACTGCTTCCATAATGGTTCTATTCTTTATTTCCACAACACCATTCTGTTGAGGATTGTAGGGAGTGGTTAGTTCCCTCTTGATTCTAGTCTCCTTTCAGAATTTTTCAAATTTTTTTGAAGTATATTCTCCACCATTATCAAATCTCGGTGTCTTGATTCTTCTTTCTAAATGGTTCTCCATAAAGGCTTTGAATTCCTTGAATTTCCTGAACACTTCACTCTTGGTCTTCAACAAATATATGCATCTCATTCTTGAATTGTCATCAATAAATGTGATATAATATTCATATCCACTTAAATATGTGGAGGGCATAGGACCATATACATTGGAATGAATTAATTTCACTCTACCTTTCACCTTTTTTTCACTTTTCGAAAAGGGATTCTTGATGTTATTTCCTCTTGCAAATCCTTTGCAAGTTCCCTCATTATCAATCTTCATACTTGCTAACCCTATTACCACCTTGCTCACATAGGGAAATTCTTTGTAGTCAATGTGAGAAAGCCTCCTATTCCATAGTTCACTTGATCTAGTAGTCTCATGGACAGGGGATGCCTCTCGATGTCCTTTGAACTTGTAAAGTCCTCCTTATTCTTCACCAATTACCATAGCATCTTCAAGTGTCTTTCCTTTGGACCACATAAGCACTTGTCCATCTATAAAAGCAACTCTTTGTCCTTTCTTATCTAGTGATTAGATGGAAAGCAGGTTCTTTTTCAACCATAGTACAGAGTACTTCCTTCATCTTCATAGAATTCCCAGAGTCAAGCTTGTAGCTTGATTCATCAATACCTTAGATGGGTTATTGATAGTCATATCCTAGCGATAGCTTCTTAGGAGTGTTCTTTTCTTCAAGTCTTGAACTAGTTTGCTTCTTCCCTATCATGTACTTTGAAGCAACAGTATCAATAATCCATGTATCTTCTCCAGGTTTTACAGACCCAGAGGGTGTAGAGAATAGTACATATTCTTCTACATCTTCTTCTTTTGTTAGTCTCTTTCGAGGTCTTTCTTCTTATTCCTCATTTTCAAACAGATGAGCATGATGTATTTTGTTGTTCATATTGTTTCACCAAGGACACTCTCTGGAAAGGTGTCCTATCTCATGATAGTTATAGCATTGATACTTTGAGTAATATTTCTTCTGATTGTTTACTCTTTTCTTTTAAAACTTCTTCTTTGAAGGTTAGTGATTACCCTTCTTGAAGTTTGATTATTTTGTTCCTTTAGTATGGATGGCTAGAGTTTGATCATCTTCTATGAGTAGAGATTTTATGTTAGCTACTCTATCTTCTTCCTGAATGCAAGATTCCCATACAATGTCAAACTTCATACTTTATTTTATGGCACACAGATTTTGTATGAATGAATCCCAAGGTCTAGTGAGAGCAGTGATAACTAGCTCATCCTCATCAAGGGTGTCTCCAATAGCGCTTAGTTGTTCCCTGAACTAGGAGACCGTTGTGAAGTAATCTTGAATTTATTCTTGTTTTCTCATCTTGGTGCCCTTCAGTTGAGCTCTCAAATCCATCTTTCTCTTAATGTTACTTCCCCCACACATTCTGGAAAGTGCATCATACATTTTCTTTAGTGTATTCTTATATGACACTTGAGGGATCAAGTAATCTTTGATAGAATAAAAAATGATCCTCATTTCCCTGATTAGGTCTTGTTCATGCTTCTCCTTAGCTTCAACTTTTGTTGGTTTTGCAAATTCATCCTTGATGTACTTCTCAAGACCATTCTCTTTTAGAATGAGACGAATCCTATACTTCCATGCTAGGAAGATTTCTATTCCTTCTAATTAGTCCTCAAGCTTCGTGCTTGGGGCCATCCTATCCAAGAGGTTAGTTAAAACTAAAATTTCTCAAAATAATAAGACAACCTTACCAGGATATGCACTTGACTGAGGTGAGATGGTTGATTCACTTGATTTTTGGAGATCCCAAATCTTCACCCTTAAAATCTTACTTGCGAGGTTCAAATTTCTGTAGAATTAATGGTTCTTGTTTTCTACAGTTTTTTGTTCCATGTCCAACCTCAGGTTTGCATTTCCCATATATTCAACCACCCAAAAAATTCGATCCTGGGCTCAATAGTTGCACTCTAGGGAGGCACCACTTTCTATTCAAGCAGATCTTCAAAATTTCAAGATTTGCAAAAACCCTAATTTCATCTAGAGGGAGAGGAGAGAGAGTTTCACGTTGTGAAATTTGTTCTATTCAAGATATCTTTGATACCATGTTAAGATTTCATATGCTAAGATAGATATCATTAGTTTTTAATCCAAGTTCACAACAGTTGCATATGCATAATCACTGAAAGAAACACATTCGAAAGATAGACACAATATTTATCCCGGGAAACCCTCAACTTGAGAAGAAAACCCAACAAAACTTCCTCTGTATAGTATGTATACGATAAAACCCCAAAGCAGGTATTCTCCTCCTTGTCAATCTCTTTCTCTCTCTCTCTCTCTCTCTCTTTCTCTCTCTCTCTCTCTCTCTCTCCTATGCGCTACACAAGTGAGTGGGTTTGTGTTATGATGAGGGACACAACTCCTCTATTTATACACTTTATGTCACTTGACTTTTACCATATTCATGTCGGCCCCACTAAACTCGTTGGGCCAAATTCACCTAGGAAGACTCAAAACAGTATTATATATTATTCATTGGGCTACTATTTACCTGGCTTACAATGGAGGCGTTACCTCATGACTCTATGAGGACCAATTAAAATAGTAACATCCTGATATAGGAATAATAAAATCTCCCTTGAGGTAGATCAGTAAAACACATTTAGAATATCCTTCGAAGTTACAATATTTAAACAATCTAATCATTTGATTTATCAAGAGGAGGGATTCATATAAAGGTACATGTTCCCTCAGGTATGAGTCTATTTTTTATGAAATCTCATTTTAGGTAAATGTACTTTATGTAAAGAAGAAATTGGTCATCAGAAAAGACTTAGACAAACTTAAAGAATCAAGAACATGGCAGAGGAAAAGAAATCTGCGATATTTTTTTGTGAAGTCTTAGCTGAAACTGAAGAATCGATAATTTATTTTAGAAGTGTTAATCTGAGATCTTCTCCTCTTTTTGTAGGTAAATATTATGAATTTTGGTGTGCCAAGATGCAGACATTTCTTCATCATAATGGTTTGAAAATTTGCATAGAAAATAGATGTGTTAATCTCGATGATGATGCACTATCTCTCTCTTTCATCCAGTGAGCCCTGGATGTTAATGTTTTAATAGTAATTAATAAAGCAAATACAACTAGGGAATCCTGGGAAAATTTGAAGAGAAATATTGATGTAAGGGGGAGATATATAGTTGAGTCACATCCTATTAACATTTCAAAAGAAAAACCTATAGAAGCAGTAGAATATAATCAAATTGTTGGTAAACCCCACTATGCTTATACAATAGTGTATGATGATGATGTGTTTGAAGTTGAAAATGAGTACCAACTCATGATACATCTGTCATAAGATAATGTTCAGTAACAGATTGTGTAATTAATGTTGTAGTAACAACTAAATTCAATGAAGAATCTCCAGTAGAAAATGGAGAAAAATATTATATATTGTTCAAATGAAAATTTTGAGGTTTTGGCTTGTAAGCTAGAAATTGAAATTTAATTTGGTAAGTTTGATTTACCACATATAGTGGAAACAATAACAAAACGTGGGGTTGTTGACATAGAATTTATTGAAGTAGATAGATCTAAAGAAAGTAAAGGGTATGAATACTCTTTCAATAAAACAGAGTATGTGGAAAATGATGATGGTGAATTGAACATTTATCAGAAATGTGTGGATAAGGATTGTAGAATTGCAAGTGTAGCAATTTTTCCTCTGAATATTCCAACAATTTTTATTTCTGATAACAACTATGAAAAAGTTGTCAATGAAGCACCTAGTATTGGTGAAATTTCCCATGAAGTAGTATGGGTTAATCATGGAAATGATGATGGAGTGGAAATTGCCATAGCAACATTGTTTGAAGAAACGTAAGAAGATGAGAAAGATAAACAACATTATGTTAACGAAGTGCTTCAACTTGTGTTCCTAACATGGGTTTGAAAATTTCTTGAAAATATTGATGCTCTTAATTTTGTTGAAGAATTTGATAAGATTGTTGTAGAATGGATGAAAGTTGTAGTGATTGAAGGAATTTATGATGATTCTAAAAGGAAAGAGGTGCATGATTTTGTGACTGCAGAAGTAGTGATAGAAAAAAGAATTCATGATGACAGTACTCAAGATGTTATATGTTTTGTCGCATTTAGAGAAGGTGAAGCAAAGACTGATGTTTTTTATTACGAGTTAAACTTCTTGGAAGAATGGATTGAAAATTCAAGATATGGTGATGAAGATGCTAGTCTTGTTGTAGAAGTAGAGATGGAGAAATTTGATTTCATTGTTGCAGAAGTAAAGGAAATTTTAAATGAAGAGATAGAGAATGTTGCAAAAAAGGAGCAAAGTGAAAATAATCAATATGGTTCTTATTATAATGTTTTATATAATTCTTTTTTTTACTGTGCAGGTGAGCAACCATTTCATGTTAAAGAAGTTGTTGAAGGTGAATTTGCAAATTATAATTTTGAATAAAGTTGCACTGAAGATGCACTAGTTAAACAATCACTTGAAAACAAGTATTACTATTAGTTAATGTGTTAAAATAATGACATTACAAAGATCAATATTGGTGAAGTAGAAGTTAGATTGTGAGATTTCAATATACCCACATTACAATGTTTGAAGAAAAAGATTTGGATTAGAATCCTTGGCTTTAAGAACATTCATATTTTGGATAAGCTCAAGAAGATTAAAAAGAAATTTGGAACTGAAGTTGTACAAAGTAGATTTAAGAAACAAGAGGAAATATTCAAGGAGAAGAAGAAATTGAAGATGAAGCCAATGAAGACAAAGAATACTACATAGTTTAAAGTGTGGCATCACAGAAGAAGGAAGAAATGAGTTGTATAGCTTTCTCTCTCTAAGAACCATAAGTTTAAAGAAGAGGAAATAAAAAAAAGGGGATGAAGAGAGAAGTAGATCATTGTCAAAAAAAAAAAATGAGTCAAAGTAGGAGCCACCATTAAACACTCATGATTGAGGAAAAGAAACTGAAAAAGATAATATTAAATGTGAATCATGCATTGAAACTGTAGAGGGAAAAAACATGATGGTTTGCAGCATTGAAGATCCAACTAATGAATGGTATAAAGAAGATATGCTAAGTCTTATGGATGACCATAGAACTTGGTCTAAACATCCTATGAAGACATGGGAAAAAGAAAAATTCCTATTGTAACAACTTGCATAACTAGAGTTAGTTTTGAATGAAGTTGAAATGGCCTTAGAATCCATTGTTGATGTTGAAAGCACCCCACCTGTTGGTGATGAAGATGCCGCCATAGTTAAATAATATAGTCAAAGTAAGAATGGAGAAGCATCATGTTGTATAGATGAAATATTGTACACTCAGATGAAGCGATAGATCATGGAATTGTATGTCGTTGACAAAATGATGAACAAGATGGCAATAGACTACAACACAAGTAATGTCAAAGAGAAGCTGCACAAGACAAAATATTGAACCTTGTATGGGTTTGTCATCTACAAGAGGACATAAGAGTGGTATATGGTTTGAATCATTAGATGCACATATTTTAAAAAAGGTTTCAAGTGCATGTAATTTTTGGAGATCAGATTTGAATTAATAGAGTTTCTTTTTGCTTTTTGTTGAAGGAAAGTCTAAGTTGTGTCAATAAAATTTAAGGGGGGTGTTGGAATATTAATTGTTATCCAAAAAAGTTGTATGAAAAATAACTCTTAAATCTAATTTGTTATTGTATCAAGTTTAGCTTAAATCTTCTAATATTTATGTAGTGTCTTATGTAAGTCAAGTTGTCAAGTATACTTATCTTATGAATTAAATTCCATTTCAAGAATTCTCAATAGCTTCCAAAAGAATCCACCCAGTTATCTTTTTGAACTCCATGGATATTTGGACCGCCATGATACATGCAATAGTCTAGCAAAATATAGAGAACATATAAATAAGTAAAAAACACGTTCTGTAATTGAAGGAAAGTGTATCAAGTGAAGAAATAGCTGAGATGCCAAACTCTCTGTATGTGAAGAATTCACCCTATGGAGCTATAACTTTTTGTGTTCAAGGTAATATATGTTTAAGTTATTCTCTAGTTAATTAAAAATGTAATTCATATTTGGCATTTTTCTCATTTTCGTCTAATTCATTGAATTTACTGGTAAAATTCGAAAGTCTAGATGATATGAAAAAGACAATTTTCATAGCTGCGAAAGTCTAGATGATATGAAAAACGACAATTTTCGCGGATATTATCTTACTCAAAAGTTTTTAAATTTCTGATTCTTAAAATTGGAAAAGATATAGCGAAAACCAGCAGTGAAATTCTAGATGCTATGAAATACTTATTATTTCGTTACCTGTTATCTTCTCAAAAACAAAAACATAGTACCGACAAAACATAGCTAAAAACGACAAAAAAACAAATAAAAAAAACGTACTCTCGATTTAATAGAAAGCAAATCTTCCATATGTGGAAATAAATTTTAAATCGTATTAATATGCCTAAAATAAAGTAAATATTCAATATATAGAAATAAAATTAAAATCATATTAATATCACAAAAATACATGTGACATCTCGTAAATAAATAAATTCACATATTTTTAAAATTCGAAGAAGTTTAAAATTATATTATCCTTCAAGAGTTTTAAAATAACATTCATTTTCAATGTAATTAACTTGAAAGTTGAAACATATTGTAAAAATAAATTTTAACTTTTAAGTTTCATTTTCAATGTAATTAACTTGAAACATATTATAAAAACAAGCCCACATGGCTGCACATCACTGGGCACTACCTTCGTCACTCATTAGTTTTATTAGTTTTATATTTTCATGCAGGAGCATCCTTCGCTGTCATAATTATTGATATTCTGCACATTTTTCACTAATTTTACGTTTATTTTGTCATTTGTTTTTTTAATTAATGAGATATTTAATTTACGTTCTCTAAATTTGCATCAACTATATTGTATTTTAAATAATTAGCTGAATAATAAGATGAAAAGTAAATGAGCGTAGGATACACATGGAAAATTTAAATGGGTAAGGGATTATTACATAAGTTTAATGAATGTAATTTAAGGAGAGAAAAGATGGAGATGGTAGAGATAAGGTTATTTAAATAAATAATGTTTATTTTTAAAATAGAAAAGTAATTTAGTCATTTTGGGATGTTTATATAAGAAGGTTATTTCTATGTATTTAATTAATATAGATTTATTTTAAACATGGATTTATAAAGCACCTAGAGGGATCTAATTTTTTGAGTTATACATTTTTTTACCATTTGGATCCTTCTCAATATTTGATAGATTTGGGTTTAAAATGGATATATGGTAATTTAATATTTTTTATTTTTTTTGTCTAGCATAGACTAAGGTAACACGATTGCCCCATAGTGGATTGGAGAGCACCTCCCTTCTGTGGATGCAAAGAATTTTTGAATTATTGTAACTTTTGAATTTTGCACTATTTTTTTAAAAACATATTAATTTGTTATAAAAGAGATTTTTTTTCAGTGGCCTAAAACCATAATAAAGGTATTTAGAGAGGAACAACAACTATCTCTATCTAACTTTGGTAATACATTTCTCAAGTTATTTCACAGTGTCATTGTTTTTTCCAAATAATGTTAATCATTGGGAGGCCTCTAAATTATGTCAAAATATGCAATTGCAATTGATATTTTTCAAAAAAACATGTTCAATCTTGGATTTATTAAAGAGATAAAATAAGCCTCATATCCTAGGTAGTAAGACCTAGGTCTTTGATTTTTATAGTGTTTCATGTTTGACATGTATTCTTGTGTTTTTATCTATGTTTCTAATTCATGACATCCAAGATGGTGTTGAACATGGATTTTCATTGATGTCAAATTGTTGTCAAAGGTGTTGAAATTGTGATCGATGTCAAAGGTATTGAAAATGAGATGTGTGTTGATATCAAAGGATAGACTCATGGGAAAAAAGTTGAACGCTTCCTAACACAAATCCAGTTTGAAGAAATACATATCGAAGAATTTGGAAGTCCAAAAAGGGCAAAGATCCCACCATGTCAATTATCATAAGTGTGCATATAACAATCTACACATAATAACATTGAAAATGGTAGATATGCAGAAATATCATTTGTGTGAGATTTACAAAAGAAGAGCATGAAACATAAACTTTTCTCTAAAAGTCCCATCAAGAAAATGGTATGTGGTACAAAGACTTATGAAGGAATAATATCCGAAATATGAACCTAGGTGTGTAAGTCCCATAAGGAAGTTGGCATATGTGCACCAAGCCCCACAAACATGAATTGTGATAAGTGACATGCCAACACATATCATGACTTGAAAAAGATGCAAACAAGTGGGGCCTTATCCAAGGATAAGGAAGTTGAACAAATGGACACAACACTTAAGTTAGATAGAGTATAGATAAGAAACGGGTAGATGTGTCAAAGTAAGCTTGAAAAACGAAGAAATGAAATATCCTGGATAGACAAGCTTCAGAATTATTTGGGGTATCAATGGCTCGTTTATCGCAAAAAGAGTTTTATGCAACAGAGTCTAAGTGCGCAAATCAACAGATGTGGAATAGAAGGAAGCGCACTAGATGAATAGGATAGTGATATTTAGGATGTAAAATGCTCTTAATTAGTGAAAGAAAAAGACCACAAAGCCATAGAAGTCACTGAGTTTGGAATACTATTCAATACAAAGACACAGATTGAAAAACCGAAGAAGTGATTGAGTTTCAGACGTAAATTATAGTCTTTATTGTGCATCACAGTTTTGACAAATCTTTTTCTTAATGCGCATGTTTAGAAAGATGACACATATGGAAGTACCACACTAGTTTCATATTCGTGAAGACATGCATCAAAGATAAGGTATTGTGTATATTTTAGTTACCCAATACATTCTTTTTTCATATCAGGGAGGTTGGATAAGGCAAGGAATAGGAGGTCGTAGCTTCCTTATAGTTGGTGTCGGAAAACAACTTCACAGTGTTGTAGCATCCTTTCTATTAGACTAGATAAAATATAGGGGGTGGAGCATCCTTCTAGTTGCACCTAGTAAACATAATTAGGATGTTGTAGCATCCTTTCTATTTGAGAAAATAAAAGCTATGGGGTTGGATCCTCCTTCTAGTTGCAGCTCATAAATATAATCAGGATGTTGTAGCATTCTTTTTGTTCGAGAATATAAATCCTAGGGGGTTGAAGCCTATTTCGAGTCAGTGTTACATAATATAATTTTGAAGTTGGTGCTTCTACAATTGAAAATCGCACTTATCTACAAGTTAGAGCTTAATTGCTACAAGTCATAGTTTACACAATCAAATAGACATTTATTCAGGTTCGTTCTTTAATATTATGAGTTGGTTCCATCAACCAACATATTGTGCTTGAGTATCAGGTCAACACCTGAAATGAGTGGGTGCTCTTATTTGGAGATTGCATCCTCCCACTGATACACACACACACACACACAATTATTCTCACATATTTTTTCCCTATTGTATTTATTACTATTAATGTTGAAATTTTTTAATTAGTGAAATTCTAAAAAATATATATATATCTAAGCTATTATTGATTCAAACACCCACCTCTCAGTAATAAGACAAATACAACAATTTGTATCAAAGACGATGTCTTCAGTAACACATTAAAATATAGAAGAAGGATCCAACGTAGATATGAACAAACAGGATTTGTCTACCAACCAAACTTCGAGATTTGATGGCTCCAATTATGCTTTTTGGAAAATATGAATGGATGTTCATTTGCAGTCCCTCGCTATGGATGTTTGGAAATTACTGGAAGATAGATATGAGTTCTAAAAATAGACAAAGATTAATCAAAACAAATTGATGAGCATACAACTTCAAGAACTACGCCATTTTACCCTAAAAATAGAAGACAATATGAATGGAATGCAAGAACAAAAAATGCAATACTACATGGACTCGTTGATGCTAAATTTACCAAAGTAATGCAATGTACTACAACAAAAGAAGTTTGAGAAAAAGTAAAGAGTATTTATGAATGAGATGAAAAGGTCAAGAAGTCAAAGTTGCAAACCCTCTCTGCACAGTTTGAAACGCTTGAGATGAAGGAGGAGGAAGATATTGCAACATACTTTATAAGAGTATATGAGAATGAATTCCATTATGGGACTTAAAGCGAGAATTGAAGAAAAATAAATTGTACCAAAAATCATGAGAACCCTACCTTCACTATTTAATTCAAAGGTATCACTCTTAGAAGATAGATCTGACTTAGACAACCTAACAAAATATGAGCTATATCGAATTCTCACTTCTTATCATATGAGGATAGAACCAGAGAATATCTCCAAAAAAGTAAGCAACATTTAAAGCAAAAAGGAAGCCAAAATCCTGCAAGAATGAGTAGAAGAACATAGATAACATGTCAGGTAAAGAAGAGGTTGATTTTGTGAGACATTTAAAGAGAGATCAAGGAAAATGTAATATACCTCAATTTCTCAGCATTATTTTGGGAGAATGGGTTATGAATTTTTTTTCCTTTTAACATCTTTCAGCATACCAACGTGTTAGCCTCAATAAAAATCACGATATTATGGTCCTTGATTGTGAAAACTCCATAATGTTTGAGTTCTAGCTTACATTTGATAATCTTTTAAAAGAAAACATTAATATAATCCATATTTAATTAACCATTCAATCTTTGACGTTATCATATCACTCACATTTACACATAGTCAATCTCATTGCTACTTATGTTATATGCTTGACATTCTAAACAATAAGAATATTAATTATCAAGAATTGAACTCTACTCAATGTATATCATGTGCTCATGATAATAATTTACATACCTTTTAGTACAATTTATTTATAAAACGACTTTAACAAAATATCATGGCAAAGTAAATTGTGTTCGTACTTTTATTTGTCAATATATTAGTGATATCTATCATTTTAACATAGCTAACTAAATGAGACCCAAATGTATTATTCCTTAACATGTTCAGTATTATATAATAGTCTTGTACCCACTTGGTTTTCTTTAGCATCTAACAACCTTTCGATTTTAATTATAATTTATCTTCTTAATACCATCTTCGTTAAGTAAGCATATACTCTTACACTCCAACTATTTAAGTAACATATCTATATATACAAGTTTATTTCAATATCTTTAACAATCATTAACAATTCTATGACCCTATTTGTAACAATTCCATTATTTTTATTAAAAGAACTCCTTAAATTTCTTTTAAGACATACTTAAGGAGATCTTCATGTAAGTATAAAATATCACTTCACCCTATTCATATGTTATGTAAAGATGCCTTTTTCCAACATATAAGATTATGAATGCATTTTTTCTCAATATATTTACAACATGCATTCTTATCAATTCACACACACATGTATATTGGATGACACCATAAGTATAATAAATCTTAATAATTAATTACGTTCATCCAATTCTTTGGTAAAAATATACACATTATTTAACTATGTTACAACTAATATTATTCCCAAAACAATAATGTAATACCCAAGTAACATCCTCAAACTTTTTTATATATATGTATCTGTTACCACATGTTCCAACTCATTGCACTAATTTCAAATATTAAATTTTTAATAACATATCATTTTCCAAAACCACGAAGGATTTATGTTATTGACCAATATCTTATCATGTTCATTCATAAAAAGGGGTTTTTGTGAAAAATAAGGTCATCATATTGTATATATTAGGGATTTATAGGTATTGGGAGTATAAAAATGGATATCTAAGAAAAATAAGAATATATTGTAAAAATAAGGTTTTTTAATTTGAACCCAATGTATTGGAAGGGGAGCTCAAAAAAAGGATTTTGATAGGTATTCAACAACATCTAGGGAAATTAATGGTATTCTTTAATATCCCATGAAAAAAGGAATTATGCAATAGTTTCACTGATGAAGACCCCGTTTTCAAAACTTTTCACCCCAAATTATATATATAATTTACATGTTCCCTTTTTTTGGATAAGGTTTACAACCTATAATGCATTCAATAGATATAAAATATATAGTTTGTGTTCCCCTATTTATGCAAACTAAATATGTATTTTAAATTTTCCAAATTATGCCAATACATAAAATATACTAGTACATGCACATAGTTTGTGGTTGGATCATGCTAATAGGGTTCAAATGGTTGAGAGATAACAATAAAATGAAAGACAATTTGGAAATTTTTTTATTCCTCATATTGTTCTAGTTAAATGGGTTCAACTTTGACTTATCCATGCCTAGATACATGCTATCACTGGCATTCTTCTTATTATCCATTTATCAACTATGAATTATTTTTTATATTCTTGT
>LPNX010456839.1:32207-64838 GCA_001517045.1 Pseudotsuga menziesii | reverse complement strand
AAAAAAAATTATAAAATTGCATAATTTACCCTTGTTTTTTCCACGAAAGTTAAAAAACGTGGAAAACTAACGTGGAAAAATCCGCCATATGTACTAGTGAAAGAATCAAGAATCAGAAAGAGATGTATCCATATTTTGTTATTTATGTAAGAAAAAGCATACTGTAAGGGACTGTCCTTTGGATAAGCTTTAAATTTGTGGCATATGTGACTTGAACCATTCCAAAGATAGTTTCCCTTCAATTTCCTAGTATTAAAGCAACATATCAATGTCAACCAAGAGATGCAACACTACAACAAAACATGTCATTAGCGCATAAAATAGCACTGAAATTTAGATTATTTGAGTTCATGAATTTGGCACTTCTTCCACTTCTAAACTTCGTGTCACATCGCATGTTCACTTCAATGCTGGAAATAACATCGAAAATAGTTCCAAATTTTACGCCTAATTAAGCACTAGATATAGCGTTGAAAAAAGTAGCTTTAACAAAAACACATAATTTAGCGCATGGATTAACTCCTATTTCAAGATCTAGAATGGCACCAAAAATAACGCCTTAAATGATTTCAAATTTTGCTTCCATTTCTACTTCTAGTTTTTCTTCTGGTTTTTCTTCAAGTTTTGCTTCTAGATTTTCTTCCACTTTTGTTCCTAGATTTTCTTCCACTTTTGCTTCTAATTTAACGTCACTTGTTGCATCTATATTTGCTCCTAGTTTTACATCTTTATGGATTTTGTTTCTTCTAAAATTGCTACCATTATTACTTATTTGTTTGCTACCTAAATTGATTTTGTTTTTGCTTCCTAAGTAGAAACAAGTTTTGATTCCGAGATTGCTTTCAGTTTCTTTCTAGTTTAGATTCTAGTGTTGCTTCTCTTTTTCTTCCAAAAATGCTTCTTGTTTTGCTTTGATTTATTAATTTAATAATTTTTATTTCAATTTTATTAGTTAAATATATCATGGCTCTTAAATAAATTATATGATTATAGAGTAAGTCATATTGCATTTTAAATATTTTATAGGATAACATTTTAAAAAATTTCTAGGGAAGTGGACATCCATAAAAACTAACAATGTCATTATACTTATTGAATCTCCATCAAAATAAAATCTACAACAACCAGTATATATAAAATAACAAGATAATTATTATAAATTATCATCATTTATAATTAAAACAAGTGAGTAAAATATATATAATTTAATTGAATATGACAACATCCATCCTCAATAGTAAATTAAAATCATCATATGTAATAAATATCCATCCAAAAATTATCGACCACTTTGGCCATTATATATAAATTGACAATTCAATATTGATAATGTCATCATCATATATAACTAAAACAAGTGAAAGTCAATTATACCTATAGATCAATTACATGTCAAAATGATACATGTCTAACATTCGACATAAGTCAAAATGATACATGTACAGCTCGTATAAGTAAAAAATGATAAATGATTTAACTCAAATTGATACATGACAAAATGATACAAGTTAAGATGATACATGTTCAAACGATACAAGTCAAAATGATACAACTCAATAATATGGTACTTCTGGTGAAAATGATACATATGATAATAAACATAAAAAGAGGAATCATAATGATATATCAACAACGATCCATAATGCAATATATATGATCAAATACGTCATTGAATACTACCAGCAACTACCTCATCATCATCATCATCATCACCATCGTGATCATCATCATCATCATCATCTGCCTCAGTGTCTTCTCTATCGACGTCATCATCATAATATCCCATGTATGTTCCAGACCCAACATAATCTATATCTATATCATCAATGGGATCAATTGGATATTCTGTAAGACCCGTGTTCTACTAAAAAACATTAAAAAATAAAAGTTATTATTTATTTCATGCGATAATTTGATTTTCTATTATATTTATAATGTTATAATATGTGAAACAAAAACATAATAATATTACATCAATATCAAAGTGCACATACCACGATAAAATTTCAAATAAGTTACAACTAAGATGCCATTGAAATTATGTAAATCATGCAACAAATCTAATAAACATTAGTAAATATCATTAAAAAAGTTTGTTATAGAATTTAACTATCAACTGTAAATTATGGAAGCTTGAGCTTATATGTGATGTGGATACCTGCTAAAGCTCAGTTGAAGTCATTTGAGCATCCCATATCTTCTAGCTAGGTCCATTCCCACCAAGTGGGTCCACTAAGGCGGTCCTTTTTCCACCTCAAAAATGTTGCATAACTAGATTTATGTCACTAAGTCAATCTGTGAAGAGGTCGACCCTATACTTTGTACAATGATCCCTATCTGATACCCAGTATGATGGAGTCCTTAACATACACAATTGCCTCTAGCCATAACTGTATTGAGTGTCCTCTATTTTCAACTATATAACGTTGATCCTCCAAGTCTTAAACTGAGAGCGCATTTTCTCTCCAATGAGGAACATATAGAACATGATGAAAGGCTAGAGTCCATCCTGAGTCTAACTCAAATACAAAAAAACCATCTGTTATATTGATTTATCCTTATATGTGGGTCCCACACATCACCAAAAATCTAGTAGCTATTGATCAAAGTGGTTGAAATAGATCACACTCCCGTGTCATATGGCATGTGGAACTGTTGTCTAGATACCACCCATCTCGAGAAATATCCTCTAAATCTAGGAGTAAGACATACTCCTTTAATAGTGTGGATAATACTCATTGAACAACATGAAATAGTGGAACAAGGGATGTTAGTTATACTCAATTATACTTATTAGATTACTGCAGAAACAAATTTTTACCATTGTTTGATAAAATAAATAACACCAAAAATATTACAATGTAGTGAAATAAATAATAATTCAACCACACATCAATTTTCATGCCCCTTCTTTAGAGAATAAACTCAGTTGTTTTTTTTCTCAATTTTCATGTTCCTCCTCTAGTTTGCATCATTGTTCATGTCCACGCTAAGGAAAAAATCCTTCCAACGATGCCACCATGGAGTCACCAATGTTGTTTGCATTGTTCACCAATTCTGTTAATGTGAAGGCAATCAATAAGTTTTTGTAACTATAATTTTTCTCAAATCACACCAAATGTACCCTTGATACTGCATTCTTACATGAAACATTATATGCATGAAATATATCTTTAAAATCATTTATTTCATGCACTTGTAGCAAATTCTCAAAGTGTCCTTGAATGGATCTGGGGTTCCTAACAAAAATGGCCATAGAACCAAAACCATGTCTCTAGTCATGAAGTTGTCAATTATGATGGATTCAAGATGTCAGGTTTCAACTAGGGTAACCCCCATACCATGACTCAATTTCCAGGAAATAGTCCTATTGTGTCATCTCTGGAACTAGGGTTCTACTCAATGAAGGTCATGCCAATTTTGCACAACATATCATATTTGATTCAAATGCTCCCTCACAACCATGGCCAAGGTGGAGACATCCATAATGGATAGATGTATGTGTGGGATATAATGAAACATAGTTACATTTCCTGCTTTGGGTTTCGTGCCCCTATAGATAATTCACGTTCTTGAATGCCCCCAGGGTGCATGGAAAAATTGGATGCAGAACAAAAACCATGTCTCCATTCGCATAGTTTTCAATTCTGATGGATCCTAAATACTTTGTTTCAGCTACTGGACCCCCTATACGATGACTCTATATCTTGAGAATGGTCCTATTGTGTCATCTCTAGAACTAGGGTTATGTTTAGTGAAGGCCATGCCAATTTTGCACAATAGGGTCAAATTTGAGTTGAATTATCTCACATTACCATGGATACTGTGGAGACATAAACAATATCTATATGGATGTGTGGGAGATGACAAAACCTGGTTGCATTTCCTTGTTTGGGTTCCGTGCCCCCATAGAAAATTCTCAAAGTGTCTTAGAATGGCCTTGGGGTTCCTAAAAAAAATGCCATATAACCAAAACCATATCTTTGGTCACAAATATGTCAATTTTGATGGATTTAGAATGTTGGGTTTCAATTGTGGGAACCCTTGTACCAAGACTCAATTTCCCTATGACGGTCCTATTGTGTTGTCTCTGGAACTAGGGTTCTACTCAGTGAAGGCCATGCCAATTTTGCAAAAGAGGGTCAAATTTGAGCTGAATGCTCTTGCACAATTGTGGCCTATGTGGAAACATAAAAAATATCTAGATGCATGTGTGGGAGCTAACAGAACTCAATTACATTTCCCACTTTGTGTTCCATGCCCCCATAGAAAATGATCAAGGTGTCCCTAAATGGCCTCACGATTCTTGTAAAAAATGGCCATAGAACCAAAAATATGTCTTCGATCATGAATTTGTTAATTATGATGGATTTAGTATTTTGGTTTTTAGTTGAGAAAACCCTCACACCATGAATAAATTTACCAAAAATTTTCCCATTGTGTCATCTATGGAACTAGGGTTCTACTCAGTGAAAGCCATGCCAATTTTACACAATGGGGTCAAATTTGAGTCGAACACTCATGTGCGACCATGAAAAATGTGGAGACACCCACATTAGCCATATTAATGTGTTAGATATGATATAACTAGATTACATTTCCCATTTTTGGTTTCGTGCCCCCGTAGAAAACTCTCAAACTATCCCTAATTGGCCCCAAGATGTCTAGAAAAAATTTCCCTAGAACCTAAATCATATCTTTGGTTGTCAATCCATTGATTTCAATGGATTTGGGATTCCAGTTTTCTCTTGGCGAACCCCCTGTACCGTTACTCAATTTCATAAAAATAGTCCTATTGTGCCATATCCAGAACTAGGGTTTTGCTAAGTGAAGGCCATGCCAATTTTGCACAAGGGGGTCAAATTTGTGTTGAACGCTCCAGCCCAATCGTTCCTAATGTTGACACATACACAATGGATATATGCTTGTGTGGTATTTGATGAAAAATGTTTACATTTCCTTGTATGGGTTTCATGTCTCCATAGCAAATTCTCAAAGTGTCCTTGAATGGCCAATGAGGGGTGCCAAGCAAAAGTGGCAATAGAAACCAAAAATGTGTCTCTGGTAGTGAAGACATTGATTTTGATGGATTTGAGATGTTAGGTTTCAACTAGGGGGACCCCCCATACTGTGACTCAATTAACTGACGGTAAACTGAGGTGTCGCTTAACCGACGGTAAACTGAGGTGTCGCTTAATCGACGCTTTCATATAACCGACGGTAAACTGAGGTGTCGCTTAACTGACAGATTAGTAAGATGTCGGATAACCGATGACACTCCACCGATGCTTAAGAAAAAATCATAGTGTCGTACATGCGACAGGAAAGTGTCGAAAATCCGACAATACGGCCGCCGGATTTTTGGTCAAAATGTAGTAGTGTCTCCAGAACTAGGGTCCTGCTTAATGAAGGCCATGTCAATTTTGCACAAGGACGTCAAATTTGATATAAACTCTCCCACATGACCATGGCCAATGTGGAGACATCCAAAATGGCCATATGAATGTGTGGGATTGATGATACCCAGTTACATTTCTCATTTTGGATTTTGCACCCTTGTAGCAAATTCTTAAAGTGTCCCGAAATGGCCCTGGGGTGCTTGGAAAAAATGGCCATATAACTAAAATCATGTTTTCGGTCATGAAGCTATTGATTTTGATGAAATTTATATGTTTGGTTTCATATAGGGGACCCCTTTACCATGACTAAATTGCTCAAAAATAGTCCTATTATGTCGTCTCTGGAACTAGGGTTCTACTTAGTGAAGGCCATGTTAATTTTGCACAAGGGGGTCAAATTTGAGTCAAACACTCCTGCACGACTGTGGACAACATAGAGACATCCATAATATCTATATATATGTGTGGTATCTGACAAAACTTGGTTACATTTCCTAGTTTGGGTTTTGTGTAGAAAATTCTGAAAGTGTCCTTGAATGGCCCTAGGGTGCCTAGAAAAAATAACCATTGAAGCAAATCATGTCTCTGGTCATGAAGCCATCAATTCTGATGGATTTAGGATGTCATTTTGAACTAAAGGACCCCTCATACCATGACTTAATTTCCCAAAAACGGTCCTATTATGTCGTCTTCTGGAACTAGGGTTTTTCTTAATGAAGGCCATGCCAATTTTACAGAAGTGGGTCAAATTTGAGTCGAATGCTCCCATGTTACTGTGGCTAGTGTGGGGAAATAAAAAATTACTAGATGCATGTGTGGTAGCTGGAAGAACCAAGTTACATTTCCCAGTTTATGTTTCGTTCTTCCATAGAGAATTCTCAAAGTGTTCCTGAATGGCCTCAGAGTGCCTAAAAAAAATAGCCATAAAACCAAAATCGTGTCTTTGATCATGAAGCTATCAATTCCAATGGATTTGATATGTTGGGTTTCATATAGGGTACCCCTTATACCATGAATCAATTTATCAAAAATTTTCCTATTGTGTTGTCTTCAGAACTAGGGATCTACTTAGTGAAGGCCATGCCAATTTTGCACAAGGGGGTCAAATTTGAGTTGAACGCTCTTGTGTGATTGTGGCTAGTGTGGAGACATATAAAATGGTAAGATGCATGTGTGGGATATGACAAACCCAGTTACATTGCCTAGTTTTTTTTTGTGCCCCCGTATAAAATTCCTTAAGTGTCCTTGAATGGCCCTGGGGTGCTAGAAAAAATGGCCATTGAGCCAAAACTATGTCTCTGGTCACAAATTCATCAATTTTAATGGATTTGGGATTCTAGGTTTCAACTAGGAGACCCCCCTACTATGACTTGGATTCTCAAAAGAAGTCCTATTGGGTTCTCTCCAAAAATAGGGATCAAATGATAAGTTGATCATTCTTGATTATCCTTGATCAAACTAATTAATACAATAATTTAAAATGAGAGTGTTTATACACCAATGGGACTTATCTAACCTTGAAAATATTGGTAGCTACTTAGCTCCACATTTAAGGTTTAATCCATTTAAGGAAAATAAACTTTTAAACGTATTTAGGTTTGTAATTGTATGATCGGTTTCTTTTACAATTTCTAATTATATAACTAAATGTGCCACTTGTAAGTGTTTCTCTGTTGCTTATGAATTAAATTGTTATGCATAGAAAACATGTTCTTTGATTCACAACTTCATCCTATAAACAAGGTTTAAAGGTCCAAACTTTATGGAATATTAGTAGCGTTGATTATTATTCTATTTCATATTTTCCCATATGGAGAATCTTTAGGGAAGTCAATTGTTTCAATTAGTAATTAATATTTATTAGAGCATACCTTGTTTTTTAGAGATGGAATGCATCCAAAATGTTGCATATATCTTAGTCATTGAATTGAGTGCATGATATATGTTTAAACTAGGGTTTGAACATGCATATAATAAAGGAATACATTGCAAATATACACATGTAAATACTTAAGAAGAGTTTAGGAAGGTTAACCAACCACTTTGCATTCACTTTTCATAAGTATTTATACAATTGAGATAATGGTTGTAGTAACTGTACTTTTTCCAACTAATGATTCATTTGGGTTATCTTTATCATATTTTGATTACATATATTTTCCCATATTAACTTATTATAATGTCTAATGTTGTAATACATTGCATGATTATTTTTAATTAGGCCTAAGAGGCCTCCCAACATCTCCCCCAACATCAAAGTCTTACTTCATCCCAAAGTTACAATTGTGCATGAATGTCTCAAGTCTACTCCTGCTAAAGTAACTTTATTATGCATCAACCATGCATATGGATATTCATAGGTGAATTACCTACAACAACTTCTAGTTGTATAGGAAGATACATGTATACAAGGGTACACTGTGACTTGTTACTCTTTAACCTCTATCTTCAATATAGTAGGGGCCTATAAAAGTTAGCGAGTATTCATTTAGATTTATCTTGCACCCAAATGATAGTCATTCTAGGTTTGATTCCTTTATCAATGTGAGAGGATTGGTTTTTGCTATGTTTAACTACCATTTTTTCCTTATGGTCTTTGAGGTCGCAACCTAGGGAATTGATCTACAAATATTATATTGAGGGACTCTATGATTTTGTTTGTTCTTGTGTCATCATATTTTATTTAAGTTATTTGTGTGTTACAAATGATGTCACCTTGTCTGACTATTTCTTCTACTGCTCTTTCTAAATATTTTCCTTCACTTATTTTAGGAGAATATGGTATTCTTACATCAAATTTGGATGGACATTTATCTTTTCTTCTACTTTCAATCTTAACCATATCCCAAAACATTCATTCCATATTTTAGAATTAACCAAATTGATTAATTTTTAGAGATTATTCCATATAAATAGTGTTTTACCATTAAGTTTCTCTAGGACAAGGGGTAACTTGGTTAGGATTTTCCCCTCCCAAGGTAGGACACTCTTGTCTTCCTTGAGATGCTAAGAAACCTTCTAATGAAAAAATATGCAAGATCATCTAGGATCCTTACAAATAAAGGTGCAATATCTTAATTGAATTTCTAAATTAAAAAATATCCTTACATTTGCCACATTAATGAAGTATTTTTTGTGGATCAACTTCTTAATTTAGGCTTCTTCCCTTGTACTTAAGATCCAAATAATATTTTACCTCAATGATAGGTTCATGATCCTAGGTTCTTTTATTCCTAGTATCCGCTCTTGATTGATCTAATAATTTTGTTGTAGTTCACAAGGATAAATATTTTCTTGGATTTAAGTTTCCATACTCGTCATATAATGGATCTCATGAACTGAATTATTTCCTTCAACATTACCAAAGGAGATACCAACACCAAACAAAGGTATAGAAGAAATGTTAGAACATAAGGGTATTCCAAATATAGAGCTTATGGAGTTAATGGGTGTCATATAGGTGGTAGTATAAGGTTGACTAAGTTTCCAACTAGTCAATGGGGCTAATTATAAGTAGTCCCAACCAAATCAACTAGTGCTTACATCAAGTCATAAAACCTAGATCTAAATCATGACTTACATCATCAAAGTGGATGATGTCTCCCTCATTCTAAGAAAGTTATTTAAATTTTTGTGCATATAAAGATCATGTTATTAATCATCATATCATGCATTCATTCCGTTCTAGAATTGCATATCCAATTAGGGTCTGCATAATGATTGTGAGTTCTAAGAAAAAACCTATGTTTTAAAATGGCCACAACTATGGCATGTGGGTACAAAATATTAAATGCCACTAAAGAGTAAAGTACTTTAGCAATATGAGAAGACTTCAACCCTAAGGATGAACATGGAAACCTACATCTCCTCAAAGATTCACTTTCACAAAAGGGAGAAAGATTATCCAAACTAATTCAAGAGGAATATATTTGATAAGATCAACAAAAGTTAGGACATGTAGATTGAGAAAAATTTGATCTATCTTAATCGTCTCTATTTTGATCAAATTGAAGACTGATTTGTTCATGTGAAGGAGTTACAACTAAATTTGGGTGAACATGGAAAGGGTTTTCTAATAAAAGATGATAAACTTGTAGAACTAATATTGATTAATTTGAAAACAACTAATAACATGTTTTATTTGGAATTTCATACTAGTTGGGATTATATAAAATAAGACGGTAATGATTATACCTTTGATTCTTTAAATGTTTTTCTAATTTAGGTACATGAAAAGTTTTTTGATTAGAGTAAACTTGAGAACAAGCAACAAGCCCATCTTATTAAGGGAAAAGGTTGACATAACTATAAAGAAGGTCCAGGTCATGGATGCAATTGGTAAAATTATAATGAAGGTTACCATGATAAGGATTGTGTCATCTATACTAAAATGAAGAAGCATGATGATCAAGCATTGATTGTGTAAGGTAAGAAGCATAAGACTTGTTGATAATATGGAAAGGAAAGACATGTTGAGAGAATACCAATGATATGGAGGAAAAGGTAAGAGCTCATGATGGTGATGTGTTGAATAAATGACCAACCGACCTTCAATATTTACATTTAAAAGGTAAGGGGCATAACTATACATTTGATCCCAATAGTATTTCTAGGGCATTTCATGTTTGCGGTTCTGAAAGTGAGAGAACAATTGACTGTATTTGTTCCCGTCATATGGCTAATAATGCCTCTCTTTTTATTCATTGAATAAGGATATAGAAGAAGAAATATGTGTTGAAAAATATTATGAACTTATTGTTACAAATCATGGTAGGATTGAATGTCTAAATGGTGTGATCATTGATGTGTATTATATGCCATATTTGAGTGGAAAATGTTTTTTTTTTTTTGTATCCCCAAAAACACATACTAGCAATAAAATGTAAGTCTAGCTTAATAGGTTTGTGGTGAATAACAATAACAATTAATTTTATGTTTTTGTCAAAGATATTATTGACCCTAAAGAAACATTATGTAATTTCTATGTCGATTTCCCAAAACATGATCTAAGATCGACTGCACTCATAGCAAGGTTGAGAAAAAAATAATCATGATGTACTTAGACATATGGATTTCTAAAGTATGAAATTGATAGTCAAGTATAATATGGTCAATGGAATCCTTATGGTAGTTCCTCCTAATGGTGTATGTAAATAGTGTGTGTTTAGAAACAATCACTATGTTTCATTCAGATAGGAAACACTTGGAGAGAAATAATTTGTTATAATTTGAAAAATAAATACCATGTATTTGAAAATTTCAAGGAATTTAAAGCATTGGTTGAAAATTAATGTGGCCAACCTTAGAAATGTCTAATATTTGACAATGAGGGAGAATATGTGAGAAAGGAGTTTGAGAGATCCTTCTGGGAGTTGTACTAGGAGGATATTTTTGTATTAAACGGTTCTACCCCTCTCTAAAGTTTATGAAGTTAGTCAATGTCATTATAGAGACATACCAAGATCAACTAATCTATCAAATTGAGTAGAAGTGATCCCAACCATGTTTTTTGGTATAGAAATTGAGGTAGAAAACCTACATATCAAGTGCACCTAAGGGGTTCAAAGTGGAATAAGTATCCCAAATTTTAAGGAAGTTAGTTACACTTTAAACAACACCTCTCCCTTTTGGGTATCAAAGTTTATCACTTATATAGTCCCTAGATTTTGAACAAGGAGAGAGGAAAGGACAAAATTCACCAAGACCGACTTTCCATGAAGGTACAACCACTTATGCTTCCAACATGTGAAATTTATCTTAATTTACTTAGTATTGGAGCTTCAATAAGAGGCTCATATATATGTTATAGCAATGTGGATCCATATACATAAAACATATCTATTTAATTTTCATAGTGCGTTTATTATTCTATATATTGTTGTTGGTGAATCATAGTAACATGATACCCTTAAAAAATGTGTAACATCATATACTATGGGTATTTGATAGTAGAATCCCATATTGGCAATGTTGGAGGAAATTTCCCCACCTCTAGAATGTCACATATATATTGTATTTGGGACTTTGGTGGCTGACACTATTCAATGGTTCTTTAAAATGGGCCAAGAAATGTGCACGATGCTGGAAGGAAAGCACACACATTTTTATTTGGATATATAATAAACTCCACCTAATAATTCCAATGTATCCTTTTTAACATTGGGAAAATGACTTTATCAAAAAAATTATGTCATCAAATAAAACATAATTTAAATATATCATTGTAGTGAGGACCATGTACACTAAGTGATTAAAGTACCCATACATTTGAGTGGGCCCATATAAAGCAACAACTAAGTTTTTCTTAGAATGTGCTTTGTAGGTTTGGATGTCCATTACAAATCACTTCTAGCCAAGGGACAAATTAAATAGGGAATATTGTCATTGGTTTGATGAAAAATTTCCAATTCATGAATATGAGGTGTAGTCCTTACTACCCCAGGGCCAATGGATAAGCTAGAAGAAAAATCAAAGTCTTGGTTATTAATCCCATGAAAAATTACGACATGAAGAGATCAGGTTGGATTGACATAATTCATGCAACACCTTGGGAATATTGGATGTCATGTAATAAGTGATCAAGACAAACACTATTTCTATTAGCATTCAAAAAGGAAACCATCATGCTAATAGAATATTGGGTAGTAATAGAGATTACCACTAATATAGTCATTCAAAGAAAACCTAAAGGAATTGGAACCACAAATCAAAACAATACATTAGAACCACCCATGTCTCTAGCTAAAAATGGTATGATATTTTCATATCTAACCTTGGTACTTGACTACTTGATGATGTTTCTAGTGCCTCAAATAATACAGTTGGTTCCATATATACTATTAAAAATATGGAGCGACAAAGAGATGGATCTAATGTGTCATTCAATTTCTTGTTGGTTATGAACAAGATGAGGAAAGGTATGGCTTGGGACAACTTATTCTATATTTTGGAAGGTGTAGTGTGCCTAATTGGCACTCTAATGAATGTTATAAACCGCTTAATATTATAGCTTCCTAAAGAAATAATTATCATTGTAGTAAAAGTCCTCAACTAGAGTTATTAGTCAAATATTGATAACTCGTTCTTTATCCATATTACAAAGTTAGTCCACTCTTTTCTTTCTAAAATTTATTTTTCATATGGTGTTGGATGCCGATCGTATTTCTCCTCCTATAAAAAACATGGCACATGGACTAGTTAAACTAATTACTATGCAATCATTTACTTTTTCTAGGAATGAAAAAAATACATTTCACATATAAAATATACTTACAAAAGTATATATCAAGGATTATAGGCCTTTTTAGCCACAGTAATGCATGGAACGAAGTTTGGGAATCCTAGCCTTGGATGCCTTGTATTCAAACATATACCAAATCAATTTAACTATGAACACATAAAATATAAAAATCATTTAATAAGTTTGATATAATATTATGAGAAAATTCAATCAGTTGGGTACTCCCCTCACTGAACTTCCTCCGTGCATCTGAATTCTTATATGCTTTTACAAGTTCTTTCCATACTTACATCCATCGGCCTTTTTTATCCTTTGCTCGAGCTATAGTTTTTTTTATCTTCTTTGTTTCGTTGCACCAAAATCTCTTGCAATTTTGAGACATTTGTTTTTCTTTCTTCTTTATAGACCAACCTGTGCCAAATTTATGCTCCATTTCATGGATAACTTCTTTCTACAGGTGCATCAATATATTTGAGAAAGGAAAATGTAGATGGTATCCGAATCATTGAAGGAATGATTCCATCAACATGTTCAAAAAATATTTTCCAATATCCAACACTCATATTTCCCCTACTAAACCATGTCATATTCTATATTTATATTGTAGCTTCCAATACAAGATGCAAAATATTCCATAGTGGAAGAAGTTTGTGTTTGAGCAGTGTATGGTATAGTGGAAGTATCTCCTTCCTGTTCCGCATTTTTAGAGCTTATTGTTATTTATTTCGTATTGGATCTTCTGCTCCTTCTAGGAGTGGTTAGGGAATCAATTGATTCGCTTCAACATAGTTGATATGGTTGCAATATTTCAGGGTTTTTACTATATCATTTTTCTATGTATCTAACAAGTGTTTTTAACTCCATACCATCCAGTTTGTTCACTGCATATCCCTAATATGGAATCCAATTTCTATTTCTTTTGGTCAATCTCATTTTCCTAGATATATAAAAAAAAATTCTCATTTTATTTTTTTCAAATAAAAAAAACTAAAAAGTAGAGAAATAATTGAAACACTTAGAAATATATAAATTAACAATGACTTACCTCATTTTGGATAGAGTTTGCACCCTTTGTTGCCTCCTCCCTTTGATCCCTTGCATTAGCTTGAAATTTTTAGGTGACATAGGGAAAATTCTTTACGTTCAGTCCATGGAGGAAAACGAAGGAGGCACTGCTAGAGAAATAAAGGGAAAATTTTCTACCTTAGATTTCATAATTTTGACAAAATAATTGCAATTTAAATAGTAGTGGTGGGGAAGGAGTCATTGATGCAGATTTTAAGCACCGGGTGAAAATGTGAAACACTTTGTGCCTGCTGAGAGGCATATGGGATCAAATATTATGACTATTTGCATGAAATCCTTCATAGGGGCGGAGGGTTGTAATTGTCATGCTAATGAGCTTCTATTTTTCTCGCAATCTTGTTATTTGCTTGAAGGAGGTCTCCCTAAAAGCTTGAATTATGGTTCTATGTTGGGAATTATCCCAATATTTCCTCAACTCACAAGTTAGATTGGTAGAGCTCCGGTGGTGCTCTTTTTTGGTATGTTGCATATGTAGACTCTTGAGTTTTGGTCAGACTGCTTTATTGTAAAGGATCCGAGGCTTGGGGGGGAACTATTTATTCATGATATTTGGATCCCAAAGCCAAAATTTACAAGTTTTGTGATTATCCATGACTGATTGGACCGATTATACCAATGGAACTCATTGCTCAGACCAATGACAAAGGTCAAATTTGGAATCAACAACTTGGACGTATGAAATTTTGAAGTTTCATGAAGATGGTAACTCCTAATATGGTTACCGGTCTCCAAAAGAATGTTCCACCTACTGGACTTTGCAAGGGATGAGTGCTTGGAAAGCATCATAAGCCACCCTTTGATTCTGTGAAAGCATGGAGAGCATAGAACTGACTAGAACTTGTTCACAATGATCTTTGTTGCAGATAATATTTTGATCTTCATTGATGATCTCTCTAAATTTACATGGGTATATTTCTTGAAGAGTAAGGGTAATGTCTTTGAAAATTCAAGGAATTTAGGGCATTGTTTGAGAAGCAACATGCCTAACCCATCAAATGTTTGAGATTAGATAATGGTGGTGAATATGTGAGTCAAAATTTTGAATAATATCTCTTACAAAATGGTATTGATTGGAAAATATTTTTATCCCATACCCCTCAATAGAATGGAGTTGCAGAGAGGAAGAATCAAACTTTGGTAGAAATGGCTTAATGCCTATCATTTAAACCAAATATCTTTAGACTAGATTTTGGGAAAAACTATTTATTGTTCAAACTATCTCCTGAAGTGTGTACCTACTAGATCTATCATTGATATGACTCTAGTCAAGAAATGGAATGGAAGAAAATCCTCCGTCGAACACCTCAAACAATTTGGATGGGTTGCTTAGGTGCACATCAGTGATAACTGCAGGAATAAATTTGATGCAAAAATTCATATTTGCATCATCATGGGTTATATTGATGAATCAAAATCCTATCCACAACTTGAACCTGTCAAAATCACTTACCTGTCAAAATCGCTTACCTATAGCACACTTATGATCTTATCGACCATCATTGATAGAATGGATAATTATAGTCGTTTTCGCCAATCTCCCCCATGAGAAAAAATGTATTTGCAAAATTCTTGTTACACGCTACATATTTAAAAAAATAATATCAAAGAAAGAGTCAGAAATCGAGTTGAAGTGAAGTCGGAGGTTAATAAGGGTATTAATAATAATGGTTTATGTCAAATCTATTTAATAGAAATAAAAATGTTTTTATGTAAAATCTATTTAATATGTCAGATCTATTTAATATAAATTATGAATCTCTAGTATAAGAGAATCGTTAAACTATAAAATTACAGAATGAAAATTCAAAAACATAGTCATGGAATATCAAAAAAATAGTAGGGAAGGGTGACAATATGCTCTCAAGTGAGTCATGGAATATCCAAAAAAAGTAGTAGGGAAGGGCAGAAACATAGGGAAGGGCGGAAATATGATCTCAAGTGAGTCATGGAATATCCAAAAAAGTAGTAGGGAAGGGTGGAAACATGATCTCAAGTTATTATGATTTGACATGAATATGTGAGTCAACTGTTTAAATAATATCTCTTGCAGAATGGTATTGCTTGGTAGATATATGTCTCTCACACCCCATAGCATAATGGAGTTATAGAGTGGAAGAATCTGAATTTCGAAGGAATGGCTCAGTGCCTACTGCAAAACAAATATCTTTCGACTAAATTTTGGGAAAAAATGTTCATTGTTCAAACTATCTCTTGAACCTTATATCAACTAGAGTTGTCATTGGTATGACTCAATTAGATAAATCAAATGGAATAAAACCATATGTCATGCACCTCAAAACCTTTTGATGTGTTTTTTGGGTGCACATTAGTGATAACTATGGGAAGAAATTAGATTCAAAGAGTCATACTTGAATCATGATGAGTTATTCAAATGAATCAAAATCCTATCGACAGCTTGACCCTATAAAACAAAAAATAATTTTGGGCTTGAATGTGATATTTAATGAGAATATTTAATGTAATAAGTTTTTAAATTCCTCCATTGGTCTATTACATAATGATATGTTTGATATTCTTAAATAATCTTGATTTATTGTACGCTCCCTTGATATTCTAATGTGAGCAATGGATTATACTCCTGACTCAATCGGTAGTCAGCCTACCATGACTAAGGGCATCGATACATCAACTCAATAAATTGACAATCATCAAACTAAATAACTATTGACTTGTTTACCTCACTAAAAAAATTGAAGTTATTTGATCGGATGTTGGAGATGCTCGTGTTGGTCGGTAGACCTTTGGTCATAAGAAACATAGTAGTGTTGCACCAATGGCACATGTTCTTTAAACTTGTTCTCCTAAAACTTATGTTGATACTCAGGGATTTTTTAAATGGGAAAATGTTGTGATTGTTGAAATTAAATACTTAAAGAAGAATCACACTTGGGAAATTTTTCCTCGACCGAAAGGAAAGATTATTGTAAAGTATTGATGGCTCTAAAAGTTCAAGATTACTTCAAACAGTGTTGTCAAATGTCACAAGGATCATTTGGTAGCTAATAGATTCTCTCAGCAAGAAGGAATCGACTACACTGAAACATTTTCTCTTGTTGCAAATATGAACTTTGTTTGACTAATTCTTTCTCTTGTTGCTCATTTTGGATGGGAACTTCACCAAATGGACGTTAAAAGTGTATTTCTTCAAAAATACATTTCTGAAGAAATATACATCGAAGCCCCAAGTTTTTTGATGGATTATGGAATTGTTTTTTGACTCAGATATTCATTGTATGGTTTGAAATAGAAACCTTGGTCTTGGTATCAGAGATTGATCGTTTTGTTGTCAATATTGGCTTAAGAAATTGTGAATCTGATCACAACATTTACGTTTACATGTTCATGGTGATACATTGCTTGTGGCATTGTATGTTGATGATTTAGTCATAATTGAAAATAATGTCAATCTTATTTTGGTTTTCTAGAAACAACTTTCAAATACCTTTGAAATGATTGGCCTTGGTTTGTTGCATTGATTTCTAGGCATTCAAATTTTTAAAATAAATGATGGTATCTTTATTTCTCAACCTAATTATGCTTTGGATCTTTTTAAATGACTCAACATGGAGAGCTGTAAGCCTTGTGCTACACCTTATCAGTCAGGCATGAAGTTGTTGAAATACTGTGAGTCTCCACGAGTTGATGCCACTCATTTTTTATAGTTGGTAGATATCCTAATTTACTTAACTCATATTATTTGATAGAATGTCTCTTATTTTTTTAGTGTGGTCTCCCAGTTCATGCATGATCCTTAAGAATGTCAATGCAAATTTGTAAAGAGAATTTGTTTCTATATTAAAGGAACTTATCATTATAGTATTAAGTATGGTCGTTGTATAGAACTGTTAGTTGGGTTTATTGATTCTGACAGGGGAGGTGACATTGATGACCATAAGTACACTAATGGTTATCTTTTTTACTAAGTTAAGGACCCTTGGCCTAGTCATGTAGGAAACATAAGGTAGTCTCCCTTTTGACTATAGAAGTAAAATATCATAGAGATATCAATGCTGATACAAAGGAATTTTGGATCCATTAGCTTTTAGAAGAAATTAGGTTCCTTATTCTGACATTAACCATAATTCATTATGATAATCAGAGTACAATACATGTTGATTATAATCATGTTGTTCACAACAAGATGAAGCATGTTGAACTTCATCATCATTATTTGAGACAATTGGTGCATGAAAATTTTGTCTCACTTGTTTACTCAATAGATTATCGTATCTTTTATATTTTACGAATACTTTATTAGAAGCTAAGTTTGTGAAACTTCAAGTTATGCTTGGGATTCATGTAGCTGCAATTATGGGGAGATGTTTAGGTAACATAATTACATATCCTAAAATATCATAACATTGTGTTGATTGAGGGGGGTGTTGGAACCCAAGGTTATGCATATTCATCACACTCCTCAATATTTTAGAGAATTTCATTCGATAGAAAATGATCGACTATCAAATAATTCATCTAGTTTATTAACTAGGAGAGTTGGAAGATTGACTAAATGGTTGAAAAGGTTTTGGTCGGCTCAATTAGAATAACTGACTAAACAATGGGATGTTGTGGATTTTGTGGAAATGGTTAGAACCAATTACCCCTATTTGTGGACCAAATATTCCTCACTTCAAGGGACTTTGTTAGATATGCAGACTAGAAAAGAATGATACTATGGGTTGTGTTGATGTGTCTTTTGTATGATAAAGTATGCATTGTGATGTTGTAATAATAATGCATTGTGCTTAAGTGTTTTACTGATTTATTTAGACACCAACTCTCCTCTTGGAATACTATTCCATTCTCAGCATTTTATTTTTTGATCTATGGTTCATATGAAGAGGTTCCAACACCTTATGCTCTTTTTTGAAAATTTGGAAGTCAAACTACTATGTTTAATCCTAAATTAACCAGCCCATATACTTGTATTCGATTAATCAAAAGTTCTCTCTCTCTCTCTAACACACACACACACACACTATCATCCTATCTCCCTCTCCTGTGCTACCTCCCTCATTGACTCCCCCCCTCTCACTCTATCTCCCCCTCTCCATCCCCCACTCTCTCTCTCTCTCTCTCTCTCCCCCCCCCCCTCTCTCTCTCTCTCTCTCTCTCTCGCTCTCTCTCTCTCTCGCTCTCTCTCTCTCTCGCTCTCTCTCTCTCTCGCTCTCTCTCTCTCTCGCTCTCTCTCTCTCTCGCTCTCTCTCTCTCTCGCTCTCTCTCTCTCTCGCTCTCTCTCTCTCTCGCTCTCTCTCTCTCTCGCTCTCTCTCTCTCTCGCTCTCTCTCTCTCTCGCTCTCTCTCTCTCTCGCTCTCTCTCTCTCTCGCTCTCTCTCTCTCTCGCTCTCTCTCTCTCTCGCTCTCTCTCTCTCTCGCTCTCTCTCTCTCTCGCTCTCTCTCTCTCTCGCTCTCTCTCTCTCTCGCTCTCTCTCTCTCTCGCTCTCTCTCTCTCTCGCTCTCTCTCTCTCTCGCTCTCTCTCTCTCTCGCTCTCTCTCTCTCTCGCTCTCTCTCTCTCTCGCTCTCTCTCTCTCTCGCTCTCTCTCTCTCTCGCTCTCTCTCTCTCTCGCTCTCTCTCTCTCTCGCTCTCTCTCTCTCTCGCTCTCTCTCTCTCTCGCTCTCTCTCTCTCTCGCTCTCTCTCTCTCTCGCTCTCTCTCTCTCTCGCTCTCTCTCTCTCTCGCTCTCTCTCTCTCTCGCTCTCTCTCTCTCTCGCTCTCTCTCTCTCTCGCTCTCTCTCTCTCTCGCTCTCTCTCTCTCTCGCTCTCTCTCTCTCTCGCTCTCTCTCTCTCTCGCTCTCTCTCTCTCTCGCTCTCTCTCTCTCTCGCTCTCTCTCTCTCTCGCTCTCTCTCTCTCTCGCTCTCTCTCTCTCTCGCTCTCTCTCTCTCTCGCTCTCTCTCTCTCTCGCTCTCTCTCTCTCTCGCTCTCTCTCTCTCTCGCTCTCTCTCTCTCTCGCTCTCTCTCTCTCTCGCTCTCTCTCTCTCTCGCTCTCTCTCTCTCTCGCTCTCTCTCTCTCTCGCTCTCTCTCTCTCTCGCTCTCTCTCTCTCTCGCTCTCTCTCTCTCTCGCTCTCTCTCTCTCTCGCTCTCTCTCTCTCTCGCTCTCTCTCTCTCTCGCTCTCTCTCTCTCTCGCTCTCTCTCTCTCTCGCTCTCTCTCTCTCTCGCTCTCTCTCTCTCTCGCTCTCTCTCTCTCTCGCTCTCTCTCTCTCTCGCTCTCTCTCTCTCTCGCTCTCTCTCTCTCTCGCTCTCTCTCTCTCTCGCTCTCTCTCTCTCTCGCTCTCTCTCTCTCTCGCTCTCTCTCTCTCTCGCTCTCTCTCTCTCTCGCTCTCTCTCTCTCTCGCTCTCTCTCTCTCTCGCTCTCTCTCTCTCTCGCTCTCTCTCTCTCTCGCTCTCTCTCTCTCTCGCTCTCTCTCTCTCTCGCTCTCTCTCTCTCTCGCTCTCTCTCTCTCTCGCTCTCTCTCTCTCTCGCTCTCTCTCTCTCTCGCTCTCTCTCTCTCTCGCTCTCTCTCTCTCTCGCTCTCTCTCTCTCTCGCTCTCTCTCTCTCTCGCTCTCTCTCTCTCTCGCTCTCTCTCTCTCTCGCTCTCTCTCTCTCTCGCTCTCTCTCTCTCTCGCTCTCTCTCTCTCTCGCTCTCTCTCTCTCTCGCTCTCTCTCTCTCTCGCTCTCTCTCTCTCTCGCTCTCTCTCTCTCTCGCTCTCTCTCTCTCTCGCTCTCTCTCTCTCTCGCTCTCTCTCTCTCTCGCTCTCTCTCTCTCTCGCTCTCTCTCTCTCTCGCTCTCTCTCTCTCTCGCTCTCTCTCTCTCTCGCTCTCTCTCTCTCTCGCTCTCTCTCTCTCTCGCTCTCTCTCTCTCTCGCTCTCTCTCTCTCTCGCTCTCTCTCTCTCTCGCTCTCTCTCTCTCTCGCTCTCTCTCTCTCTCGCTCTCTCTCTCTCTCGCTCTCTCTCTCTCTCGCTCTCTCTCTCTCTCGCTCTCTCTCTCTCTCGCTCTCTCTCTCTCTCGCTCTCTCTCTCTCTCGCTCTCTCTCTCTCTCGCTCTCTCTCTCTCTCGCTCTCTCTCTCTCTCGCTCTCTCTCTCTCTCGCTCTCTCTCTCTCTCGCTCTCTCTCTCTCTCGCTCTCTCTCTCTCTCGCTCTCTCTCTCTCTCGCTCTCTCTCTCTCTCTTTCCTCCTCCTACATCCTCTCGCTCCACTTCCCCCATTCATCTCTCTTCTCCCATCATCTCTCTCTCTCTTTCTTTCTTCTCCCCCTTTACTTTCCTCCTCCCACTCCCCCACTGCTCTCGCTCTCCCAACCCCCTTCTTTCTCACCCCTGTCCCCAACTTCTTTTGTGCACTTTGTCTCCCCTTCCCACTGCCCCTTTATCTCTCTCCCCACCCTCCTCTCTCCCTCTCTCGCCCTCTCCGTCTCTATGTTTCTAATTCCTAAATTTGAATAACTTTCTGAAAAAAAAGTCTAAAAAAACCTTAATATTCAAAAAAAAATTATAAAATCCAAAAAAAAACTCTCTTTCAAAACAATATTATAAAGTCCAAAGAAAACTTAATGTTTTTTATACTTAAATTTAAATTATATATATAGAAAAACTTAATGTTTATTATACCTACACTTCTAAAAGAAAAATTATACCGAGACTTCTAAAGTTAAAAAATAATGTTCTAATATCTAGACTTTAAAAAGGAAAAATATAAAGTTAAAATATAAAAATAATTTTTCTTATACCTAGACTCTTGTAAGGTAACTTAATATTTTGAATATTACGAGCGATATGTTTAAATATGTTTGGAAAATATCATTTAAGTATTGCTCATTAAAGGGGACATTAAAAATTGCACGATCAATCTTGAAATAAAATGCTCTGTTTACCATAAGATAAGTTGTGCATACCCTAGAAAATGATAAATTGTTTACCATGATGGGTAAGGATTAGATATTATTAAAATGAATCCTCTTACAAAAAAATCCATCCATTATGAATGATTCATACACAAAAATATTCTTCAAGATGAATTTTAATGAAACTTTTTAATCACTACTCAAAGATTATTCGTAGAAACTTTTAACTTTTATTTATGTTTGTAGTATAATAAAAAGGAGAAAGAACTCAGATAGTTGGTGGTTGCTTTGTTTGAAAAGAAAGGAGTGATTGTATCTTAGTAATACTTGTTTTTACTTAGTTGTAATTGTCCTTTTCATAGAGAGATCAAAATTTAACTATTGGCCCTTTCAAAATATTATTTTTTGACTTTGTTGTAATTAAATTGTTTGGTAGACAGGTTTTTTTGAAATTATTAAATTTTTTATTTTAAATAGTTGTTTATTTTAAATCTTATTTACGTAAATGTTTTGGTTTTGGTTTTTGCATTGGGAAATGTAAAATGCTTAGTGTGGGGTTTGATGAGTCATCATTTTTCTTTTTTATGTCACTGCAAGGGTGACATATACAAATGGGTAAGTTCAATTAAATCTAATTGTATATCAGTTTTTTCAGTTGTCTAATGTTTTGAAAAGTTGTCAAATTTTTATATTAAAAGTAATTTTTAAAAAATTATTTATTGAAATTTTGATTGGTCTAAATCTTGCTCAAGTTATTTCTCGATTTTTATTTTCCACATGTGTGAACGATCTCGAAGATTATTACTCTTTTCGCCTCGGCTTCCATTCACGGTCCGGTCTAGCTATAACAAATGGGTATGCCATCAACTCATCATTGTATTTCCATTCACTGTCTAGTCCAGCTATAACAAATGGGTTTGCCATCAAGTCATCATTGTATGGCCTCACCCATTGACACAATACCTTCAAAACTCTCTCATTTATAATTATTGCGAGTGAAATACTACTAGCTATGGTTGCGCATGATAATTAATTAGATGGTGATAGGTTATTTTCTTCTATTTCAATGCTTTATATCATGATGATCCCTCAAACTAATATCGAACAAGGATAATTTTATTCCCTACTCTTTCTAATCGAAAAACGATTTGTATGTATTTTTAATTAATGTCGAGTGATATGACTAATACAATACAATCTATAAAAAAAATTAAAATTAAACATTGTAACAGTTTTGATTTTTAATAAATGTCAAATCGTAATAACTTGAGATCATGTTTCTGCCCTACTACTTTTTTGGATATTCTATGACTCACTTGAGATCATATTTCCACCCTTCCTTATGTTTCTGCCCTTCCCTACTACTTTTTTGGATATTCCATGACTCACTTGAGATCATATTGCCGCGCTTCCCTACTATTTTTTGGATATTCCATGACTATGTTTCTGAATTTTCATTCTGTAATTTTATAGTTTAACGATTCTCTTATACTAGAGATTCATAATTTATATTAAATAGATCTGACATATTAAATAGATTTAATAAAAAAACATTGCTATTTCTATTCAATAGATTTGACATAAACTATTATTATTATTACCCTTATTAACCTCCGAATTCACTTCGACTCGATTTCTGACTCTTTCTTTGATATTATTTTTTCAAATATGTAGCGTGTAACAAGAATTTTGCAAATGCATTGTTTCTGATGCGGGAGATCGGCGGAAATGATTACAATTATCCATTCTATCAGTGACAGTCAATGCAAGAGGTCCAAATATTTGACCCTTTAGTCGTTGATAAGATCATAAGTGTGTTGCAGGTAAGCAATTTTATTCATTCCATTTCAAAGAAAACTTAAGCTACATAAAATTTAAGTAGCAGTAGTTATTTACTTAAAAAAATTTGTTCTCTCCACCGCAAAAGCAATTAAATTAATTTAAAATATTTTTAAATTTGAATTTGTCTCCATGCTAATCTACTCTACATGTAATTATTTTTCTTTGTTGCAGACATTAATTACAATAGGCGGCACAAGCAAGATTTTAGTTAAGAACAACTTGCCAATTGGTTGTTCTGCGGCATATTTAACACGATATGCAACATGACATGGAGAAACACTGGACAAAATGGGGTGTATGTCAAGGATTAACACTTTCACACAAAAGGGAAACGAAGTTCTTGGGGTGCGAGTGGCATAATTGCAAGCTCAACATCAAGATGTTAAATTCATGTTTGTGGACTATTACAACCTAGCTCTTAGAATCTTACAGTCTCCCCAATTGTTCGATAGGAAATACTTCTCATATGCTTTTGAATTTTCCAGAGAAATTAGTTTCGCTCTAGGTTTGGCATAAATTTTGAAATGCTTGATTTTGTCTTTTATAGTATGAGTGGAACTAAACTGTGCATGATTGCATAAAAAACTATTTTTTATTACGAGTGGAACTAAACTCTGCAGCATGGCAAAAGAATACTATTCTCTTCTATTTTTTTTATTGTGAGTGGACCTGAACTGTGCAAGTTTGCAGAGGAATATTTCATGGGAGGAATTGTTTCATGTGCATAGTACAATTACAAGAGTAGGTGTGCCATACAATTACAATAGTAGTATGTCGTGTGGCATGGGAGGAGTTGTTTCATGTGAAAATACAAAGCAATATTTCAACTAGGATGGATTTCATTTAACAGACACTGCTTCTAGAAAGATATCGAATTTATTTTTGGATGAAACATTGACAAGTCCACCCTTGAACACGCTATGACCAAGGTAATGAACTCAACGCTAAACTAACCATATTAAAGTTGCGGTATTTTTTTATTTCCTTTATTTAAGTATACTAAATTAGAATAGCTTTAATTTCAATTTACACTAAACCTAGATTGATTCAATTTAATTAAAATAATGGAAGTGCACATTTTTGGTATGGTGAAAAATTTATCAGATCCAATGACTTATAAACCTTTCCTCGTTCAACCCTCTCCCATTGGAAGCAACTTTCCATGGTGTCTGGTTGGCGATATTGTCATCAATGTTTGGTGGGGGTACTGTAGGTTCATAGCCAAGCTTAGCTAGGAAGCATAGATATTTTATGTGACATATGTGCAAAATTGCCACATGTTGGCTAGGAAGCATAGAGATTTGATGTGACGTATGTGCAAAACTGCCACATGAAAACTATCAATTCTCTTTTGTGGCATACTGTATGATGATTGGCCAAGCTTTGGTAGGCACCATATAGCTTTGATGTGTGACTTATGTGGAAACTCGCCACATGACAGCTATATGGTTACAATGTGGGATATAAATCTCTTTATTTCGTTGAATTCTTTTTCCATAATTTGATTTAAATTTGGTTGAAAAACTTACAAGGAATTTGAAAGCTAGTGAATTACAATCCTAAACTAATTCTCATATGAATATTTAAAATTGTCACAATAATATGAATATTTTTTTGGTATCATGATCGAGAATTATAAGGCTTAGAGTTAAATTGAACGTAACCTTAAGAGTAAGAGTGCACTACTTTTTCTCTTTTTATGAATATTTGTTTTTTCCATAATGAAGAATTATAAGTTAAATTGAACTTAAATTTAAAAGTAAGAGTGCACTAATTTTTCTCTTTTAACTCAATATATTGAGCAACTTTAAAGTTTGGATATTGTTACATCATAGGCGTGACAAATTTATCAGATCCAATGACTTATAAACCTTTCCTTGTTCAACCCTCTCCCATTGGAAGCAACTTTCCATGGTGTTTGGTTGGCGATATTGTCATCAATGTTTGGTGGGGGTACTGTAGGTTCATAGCCAAGCTTATCTAGGAAGCATAGATATTTGATGTGACATATGTGCAAAACTGCCACATGTTGGCTAGGAAGCATAGAGATTTGATGTGACGTATGTGCAAAACTGCCACATGAAAACTATCAATTCTCTTTTATGGCATACTGTATGATGATTGGCCAAGCTTTGGTAGGCACCATATAGCTTTGATGTGTGACTTATGTGGAAACTCGCCACATGACAGCTATATGGTTACAATGTGGGATATAAATCTCTTTATTTCGTTGAATTCTTTTTCCATAATTTGATTTAAATTTGGTTGAAAAACTTACAAGGAATTTGAAAGCTAGTAAATTGCAATCCTAAACTAATTCTCATATGAATATTTAAAATTGTCACAATAATATGAATATTTTTTTGGTATCATGATCGAGAATTATAAGGCTTAGAGTTAAATTGAACATAACCTTAAGAGTAAGAGTGCACTACTTTTTCTCTTTTTATGAATATTTGTTTTTTCCATAATGAAGAATTATAAGTTAAATTGAACTTAAATTTAAGAGTAAGAGTGCACTAATTTTTCTCTTTTAACTCAATATATTGAGCAACTTTAAAGTTTGGATATTGTTACATCATAGGCACTATAGGTAGGTAGATTGAGCATAACTTTTAGGCACTATAAGGTTAAAGTGCACTTCATTTTTTCCTTTAAAGTTTGGAGATGGTTACATTATAGGCACTAAATAACCAGGTAGATTGAGCCTATATTCTATGCACCATAAGGTAAAAGTGTACTTTATCTTTTCCTATTTTGTTTTGTATTAGTTTTTATTAATATATAATTTTGAATTAAATATTGTATAAATTTAATGAATTTTTTATAATTAAATTAATAATTTTTTTATTATATTAATATAATAGGTTTTTAATTCTTCAAACTTTTTATTAAAGTTGTTATCTCGTTCAAAAATATTAGATTTTCTTGATTTCATTTTCTTATTTATTCTTATAATTAAGTAAGTTTATATTTTTATTTTTCAAATATAATATTTTATAAATTTAGTTATTATGTCACCGCAGGGTGATATATATATATATATATATATATAGATGGTTCAGTTCAATTAAATTTATTTTAATTATTTTATGTTTGCTAATGTTTTTAAAAGTTAAAAGTTACCAAGTTGTCGCATGCAAAGGTGATAAGCAATGTCCATATTTTGAACTCTATATGATTTATTTATTAATGGAATGTAAATTCATTTTAAGTGTTCAATCAATTTTCAGTGCTCAGGTGCACAAGAAACCATTTGAACATTAGGTTGACCCTTCAAGTAAAATGTCAAGCTCTACTGCAGGCCAAGTTATAACATGCAAAGGTCACTAAGATTGCACTTTCTAAAATTATTAATGTGATTTGTTTATTAAGCAATGGTCATCCAATTTCAGTATTCAACACAAGTGAAGCCTATAGTGGAATTTATGATTGCAAGGCTGTGATTACATAGATGCTACTTTTATTCTCCACCATTTGTTAATATTCATTACAAATGTATAGTCCCGTGTCCTTTTTTTATACCTTGGTTCTCCTTGTTTAATGGTTAATGGTTAGAAATGTTAGCAAGGTAATGTTGGAGCCACAATTCTATAAAATCAAATTCTCTCCTCAGAAACATTCTTCATAATGTAGATGATGAAAATTGATTGCAGAAGCTTATATTTATTAATATAAAAACAACCTGGTCCATTAAATAAAGGAGATATTAAATATATTGAACGTATAAATTACATAAGTTTGAACTAAAAACATAGTTTTCCATATCAGTGCTATTTATGAATAAAAATGCCTCAATGCTTCTATAGTATATACACACCAATGTATTAAAAATATTTACATGCCAATAACAATAAAAATAAAAATAAAAAAGATACATATTTCTCATTGCGGTAAATTTAATCAATAGAACTGTTACAGCTTACTATGCACTGTACCCCAGAAAATACCTACAACTTTTTATAATAATAAAAAATATATAGCCAAATGATTCTTTTTATTAAAAGCACAACGATTTGTTCTACAAAACTATATGCACTGAAAAACCACAAAAGTAGATAGGGACAGGGTTTGGGATTTGATGCAATTAGTGGTCTCATTGCATCAAATGCTCAATGCAATATATATAGAAGACAAACCATTAAATCTAAGTTCCTAAAAAGAAAAAATATAATTGTGCAATAATATAGGGAGTTAAACCTTAATGCTAAATTTTGGAGCCACATAAAACAAAAGGAAGGAACAAGAAAGCAAGGGTCCCAACGTTGAAGGCAATTATGAAAATATTTTATTTTTTTAGAATCTATTATAAATCTTAATAGGAACATAAATAAAACATGCATTGATATCAATGTTAAGAATTTGCATAATTGAAATTTATAATATGCATAGTGTTGTGTAATTCATCGTACCTTACCAGTTTAAAGCTTCAAAAAAATATAGTTGCTCCAAGGTCCTCCTCGACAAATATCTCTTTCAAACTCTTCTGTTGAAATTTTGACAAAATAATTAAATAGTGATTAGTTTTTTTTTAATTCTTTATCAAACTATTTTTTTGAAAAATAAATTCCCACTCTTTTTTTAACTCATGGAAAAAGAAACTCGTGCATTTTTTACGTTTTCTTCATGTTGGTGCACTTTAGTACCTAAGCGCGCATCAATGCAATATTATAGATAATGCACCATTCACATATAATTTTGCAATACTTTTTTCAGATAACCAGTGCACTTATAAGATATGATTGCATTGATGCTCTATAGGTTTTAAAGCACATTGTCCGAGCATGAAATAGGAGAATAAAGATGTAAAAGAATGTATTTTCATGTTGTGATATGTGACTACTGGTGTGCTTATAATATATGTGAGAACTGACGCACCTGTTTTATATGGGAGAACCAAGGTGATATAATTTTCAAAGAGAAGCAAGTACACATAAAATACTCAAAATCAAAAATTTGGTATTGTGTTTTTCATTCACAAGTGCATAATAAAGATATGAGTGCACCACTACATTAGAATATAATAAGCACATGGATGGTAATAATGTTGAAAATGCATATACAAAAATATACGCTATCAAATGAGATATTTATTTTTGTGGATGTTTAGGACCAAGTTGTATGTTTTTTATGTTATGCACTAGTGTGTTTCATGGTTTCATACACATTGTTGCACTATGTTTATCAAAGCATACCAAATGTATTATAAATAACTATGAATGTTTGTATGAACTTAAAATGGTATATTCATCTCAAATGTTATTTTAGGATACAACCACATCAATAACAATACTTTATAGTATGCATATGTTCCTTAAACGCACCATATTTAGATTGTGCAGGTTCATCACACTTGTATCTTTTGGAGACAGATTGTCGATAGAAAATAGTCAACTAACAAAGAAATTGACTAGGAGAGCCGAACTCTCAACTTAATGGTTCGCGATGGCATCGTCACTTAACTAGAAAAACCATTTAAACTATAGGATGGTGCATATTTTTTGGAAATGGTTGGAACCAACGACCCCTATTTGTGAACCAATTCTTCCTCACTTCAAGGTATTTATTTAGATATGGAGACTATAAAAGAACAAACCCATGGGTCATTTTGATGTGTCTTTTGTATGATCAAGTATGCATTGTAATGTTCTAATCACAATATGTTGTACTTAAGTGTTGTAACTATGCCTTTAGACACCACCTCTCTTCTTGGGATATTGTTCCCTTTTGGGATGTTCTTTTTTGCTCTATATTTCATATCAATATGTTCCCCAACATTGTATTAGAGATATTTTTTTTGAACTAACCCAATTGTCTATCAATCATGCTAAGTCAAATCTCAGTTGATACATTTCAAGGTAAATATTTGTTGATTGATACCTCTTCTTCAACTTAGATTAGATGTGTTTAATAAAAATGATGACTTCCAAGATATAATGTATTGTTCTAAATGGACACAAATATACAATCTAGGCACCAACTATGGAGACTTTGTTGAAGATAAATGGATTGTGGCAATATATGAAGGTCACTATTTCATATCTGACAAATGTTGATGTTATGTTTAGCATCAACAAAAACAAGGATGAGGTTGTTGGAGTCATCACAACCTATATTTCAAGGGAGACTCACTTTCATACAAGTAGGTTTTGAAGTATATTTTGACCTTCATTGATGATTTCTCTAAATTTACATGGGTATATTTCTTGAAGAATAAGGGTCGTGTCTTTGAAAATTCAAGGAATTTAGGGCATTTAATGAGAAGCAATGTGGCCAACCCATAAAATGTTTGAGATTAGAAAATTGTGGTGAATATGTGAGTCAACTGTTTGAATAATATCTTTTGCATAATGGTATTGCTTGGCACATATATGTCTCTCACACCCCATAGCATAATGGAGTTACAGAGCGGAAGAATCAGAATTTGGTAGGAATGGCTCAGCGCCTACTACAAAACAAATATCTTTCGACTAAATTTTGGGAAAAAATTGTTCATTGTTCAAACGATCTCTTGAACCTTATATTGACTAGAGTTGTCATTGGTATGAATCAAGTGGATAAATCAAATGGAATAAAACCATATGTAGTGCACCTCAAAAACTTTTGATGTGTTTTTTGGGTGCACATTAGTGATAACTATGGGAAGAAACTAGATTCAAAGAGTCATACTTGCATCATGATGAGTTATTCATATCAATCAAAATCCTTTCGACAGCTTGACCCTATCAAACAAAAAATCATTTGGGGCTTGAATTTGATATTTAATGAGAATATTTAATGTAATAAGTTGTTAAATTCCTCCACTGGTCTATTACACAGTGATATGTTTAATATTCTTGAAGAATATTGATTGATTGTATGCTCCCTTGGTAATCTAACCTGAGCAATGGATTATATTCCTGAATCGATCAGTAGTTAGCCTACCATGACTAAGGGCGTCGATACATCAACTCAATAAATTGACAATCATCAAACTAAATCACTATTGACTTGTTTACCTCACTAAAAAAATTGAAGTTATTTGATGGGATGTTGGAGATGCTTGTATTGATCGGTAGACCTTTGGTCATAAGAAACATAGTAGTGCTACACCAATGGAACATGTTCTTTAAACGTGTTCTCCTAAACCTTATGTTGATACTCAGGGAGTTCTTAAATGGGAAAATGTTATGATTGTTGAAATTAAATACTTAAAGAAGAATCATGCTTGGGAAATTTTTCCTCGGCTGAAAGGAAAGATTATTGTAAAGTATTGATGGGTCTAAAAGGTCAAGTTTACTTCAAATGGTGTTGTTGAATGCCACAAGGATTGTTTGGTAGCTAACAGATCCTCTCAGCAAGAAGGAATCAACTACACTAAAACATTTTCTCTTGATGCAAATATGAACTTTGTTTGACTAATCCTTTCCCTTGTTGCTCGTTTTGGATGGGAATTTCATCAAATGGATGTTAAAAGTGTCTTTCTTCAAAGAGACATTTTTGAAGATATATACATTGAAGCCACCAGTTTTGTGATGGATTTTGGACTTGTTTGTTGACTCAAAAATTCATTGTATGGTTTGAAATAGGAACCTTGGTCTTGGTATCAGAGATTGATCGTTTCTTTGCAATATTGGATTAAGAAATTGCGAATCCGATCATAACATTTATGTTTACATGTTCATGGTGATACATTTAGTGTGGCATTGTATGTTGATGATTTAGTCATAATGTCAATCTTATTTTGGTTTTCTAGAAACAACTTTCAAATACCTTTGAAATGATTGACCTTTGGTTTGTTGCATTGATTTCTAGGCATTCAAATTTTGCAAATAGATGATGGTATCTTTATTTCTCAACCTAAATATGCTTTGGGTATTTTGAAACAATTTAAGATGGACAACTGTAAATCTTGTGCTACACCTTATTAGTTGGGCATGAAGTTATAAAAAGACTATTAGTCTCCATGAGTTGATGCCACTCATTTTTTATAGTTGGTAGATAACCTAATTTACTTAACTCATATTATTTGATAGAATGTCTCTTATTTTTTTAGTGTGGTCTCCCAGTTCATGCAGGATCCTTAAGAATGTCAATGGAAAGTTGTAAAGAGAATTGTTTGCTATATTAAAGGAAATTATCATTATGGTATTAAGTATTGTCGTGGTACAGAACTGTTAGTCGGATTTATTGATTCTGATAGGGGAGGTGACATTGGTGACCATAAGTACACTTGGCTATTTGTTTTGACTAAGTTAAGTACCCTTGGTCTGGTCATGTAGGAAACATAAGGTAGTCTCCCTTTTGAATACAGAAGTAAAATATCGTAGAGATATCAATGCTGATACAAAGGAGGTTTGGATCCATTATCTTTTAGAAGAACTTAGGTTCCTTATTCTGACATTAACCATCATTCATTATGATAATTAGAGTACAATACAGGTTGATTATAATCATGTTGTTCACAACAAGATGAATCATGTTGAACTTCATGGTCACTATTTGAGACAATTGGTGCATGAAAATTTTGTCTCACTTGTTTACTCGATAGATTATCATATCTTTGATATTTTACAAATACTTTATTAGAAGTTAAGTTTGTGAAACTACAAGTTATGCTTGGGATTTGGGTAGCTGTAATTATGGGGAGATGTTTAGGTAATGTAATTACATATCCTAAAATATCATAACATTGTGTTGATTGTGGGGGTTTTTGGAACCCAAGGTTATGCATATTCATCACACTCTTGGATCTTCTAGAGAATATCATTCGATAGACAATGATTGACTATCAAAGAATTCATCTAGTTTATTAACTAGGAGAGTTGGAGGATTGGCTCAATGGTTGAAAATGTTTTGGTCGGCTCGATTAGAATAACTGACTAAACTATGTGATGTTTTGGATTTTGTGGAAATGGTTAGAACCAATTACCCCTATTTTTGGACCAAATATTCCTCACTTCAGGGGTGTTTGTTAGATATGCAGACTATAAAAGAATGATCATATGGGTTGTTTTGATGTTTCTTTTGTATGATAAAGTATGCATTGTGATGTTGTAATCATAATGCATTGCGCTTAAGTGTTGTACAGATGTATTTAGACACCAACTCTCCTCATGGAATACTATTCCATTCTTAGCATTTTATTTTTTGATCAATGGTTCATATGAAGAGGTCCCAACACCTTATGCTCTTTTTTTGAAAATTTGGAAGTCAAACAACTATGTTTCATCCTAAATTAA
>LPNX010456839.1:0-30605 GCA_001517045.1 Pseudotsuga menziesii | reverse complement strand
CCCCCTCTCGCTCCCTCTCACTTATCTCTCTTTCCCCCCCTCTCGCTCCCTCCCTCCCTCTCTCTCTCTCTCTCTCTCTCTCTCTCTCTCTCTCTTCCCATGTTCCCTTACTGGAGTTTTTGATAAACTACTGGGATCATGATCTAGATGCATTTGACTTACAAGGTGAGATTCTAGAGATTACACTGGAAGACATCTATTTCATATCCGGTTTGTCACGACGGGGAGCTCCTATCAACTTGGAAGGTATCGGTAGGGGTGGTGACCTTCTAAGTGTTCAGAACTACATTGACACTTACTATGCGCTTGGTACTCAGAAAATGGGTACTTGCATCCCTATTGTTCATATTCGCAACTTTCCATTACAAGTGTTGGTAAGCACAATAGTGAGGGTTGCAGGATCATCATCACTTCATCTTGCAACTCAAAACCAAATGAGAATTGCGGTGGAATGTCTATAGGGAGCCTTATTTGATTGGTGCTCGGGAGTAATCCCAATAATGAAGAAGCAACTCTCTGACTGCAAGAGAGGCCAATGAAAAAACTTCAATTATTCTAGCATATTAGTGGCCTTTTTCTTTGAGAGAGTGCCCAGTCTCAGTCCCACAGTACCTCTACCAGTTTCCTCTCCCCATCAGCCTAGACTGAGTAAGTGGGGAGAAATATTCCTCCGCCAGGGCAGTGGTGGATCGGTTCAGAGTGTGTACGATGATGACTTCTATCTATGGTGGGAGCGATAGCTTCCAGTACTGGAGAAGTTTCCATATGTTGGGTTGGATTTCTGGGGTGACAATGACCTTGTCCTCCCTCCTGGAGGAGCATGGGGAGCGTCGGGTATTTTGGTTTTTCAAGTTTTTAAATTTTTATGAATTTTAGTCATAAAGATATATACATATGTATAAGAGTTTTAATCCTTTAAATGTTTAAAAATTAAAATATTGGACCAATCCACCCTATTGGGAATCCTCGTATGTATGTGCGACCAGTGGAAGGAGAGGATCATCGTCTGATTAGGGTTCTTAAGGGGAAGGTCGTCAGGCTTACCCAAAGAGTACCTACTTTACATATTAAGCAGATCCCTGCCATTATGCAGGAGTTAGTGGTTGGTATCCCACCTATCTGGATACACCTTATGAGAAGGGTAGCCAGAGAAGTGCTTGTTTACATAGAGGTTGTTGCAACTGAACAAGCTGAAGAAGCCCGAGAGCATGATGACTAGGATCAATAGGGTGGTCAGGATGACTAGGGTGTTCAAGCTTATACCTCAGAGCATTTTATGGATTACGATCTAGATTTTGTATATTTTTTGTATATTATACAGTTATGACTAGATCTGAGGATCAAACTCGACCTATCTATATGGACAGATATTCACATATATATATATATATATATATATATATTTTGTCAGTTTATTTACATGTGTATTTCAATGTGTCTGTTGTAAATTTTATGAAATATGTGTTAAATGCCAATCCAAGATATAATTCGCATATGCATCAGTTAATGAATTTTGATTTCTTGGAATATGATTAAATGTAATAAAATCAAAATTTCTTTCCAGTAACCTAACTTGCATAAACTGACGTAGTAGAATAGGGTTTCACACCTTATAAGATCGATTGAGCTGGGAAACTACCAGTTGAGAGTCAAGCCTAACTTCCACCTAGGTAATGCCTCGTGACAAGGAATCCCATAAAATCTCAATGATGAATATGTACTCTGCCACATTATTGGTAACAGGACCTAGGAAAGCGCCTCCAGAGGCAACTATCTTTCATGAGGGTGAGTAAATAACCCATGCGACTAAATCCAGGTTGCAAGTGTGATGACTAGCGCCATTTGCAAAACCTACGAACCAATTGGAAGACATCTGTAACAACCAACAGATGATATAAGAACACAAACTGACAAACTATTATACATAAATTTACATACAATAAAAATACAAAAAAGTGCTAAGCCTAAGCATAGTACTTTTTCAGGTAGATCCCATTTTTAGGCTCACGCAGCTTATTTCCGTCGAAATAAGTTAAGTCATATGCCCCTTTTTTTTAAAATTTTGAAATGAAATAAGGTCCTAACCACATAGACCTGAATTTCCCTGCCCCAAGGGGTTCTTTGTCCTGATCCCAAAGCAAGAAAAGATCCCCTTAAGAAAAAATCCTAGGTTTGACCAATTTATCGTACTGATTTTTGACCCTATTTTTATGAGCCTTGTTTGCTGTCAGCGCATCCCTACATTGTTCATCTAGATGTTATAAGTGTAAAAAATGTTCTTCCAGCTTATTTGTATCAAGTAACACATGAATAGAATTATTTAAAGATGGGATTTCACATTGAACCATGGTTACTGCTTCCACCCCGTGAACGAGTTGGAAAGGAGAAAACCTTGTGGTAGTTTTCACATTGGTATGATAGGCCCAATGTGCAGGATACCACATGATGTGCCAATTTGATTGGGCTGCATTAATAGTGTGCTTGAGGATAGTCTTCAAGGTATTATTTACTGCCTCGACTTGACCATTTGCTTGTGGGTAGAAAGAAGATGGATGTTCTTATTTAAACCCTAGCATAGTGGTCAATTCAGTCATCATGTTGTTTTGGAAGTGACTTCCATGGTCAACAACAATCTCTTTAGGAATACCGAAACATGCGATAATTTGGTTGAAAAAGAAAAAAGCTCCAGTTTTCCCGTTAGCTTTATAGGTGGGCATTACCTCTACCAACTTTGTGAAGTAATGTACAGCGATAATGATGTATTTGTGCCCCCCAGCCGAAACTAGGTTGCACGTCACGTAATCTATCCCCCACTTAGTGAAGGGGCCCACTGAGATGACAGGAAATAACAGAGCAGGATGCGACTGCATCTTTCTGGTGTAAAGCTAACAAGGATGACAACGCTTCATGGATTCCACATAATCTTTAAATATCGTGGGCTATAAATAACTGGCACGTAAGATCTTATGAGTCGTTTCTAACCGAGATAAATGACCCCCACATGCTTTTCTATTGGAATCATTTAGGACAATATTAGCCTCTTCGTGGGTAATACATTGACGCAAAATAGAGTCTACCCCTCTATGATATAAAGTATCTCCAATTATGAGGTATTTTTTTGCATGTAAGCGTAGTTTGCGTCGTTCTTCCCGTGAAAAGGTTGCAGGGCACTTCATAATCTGGAGATAGACAAGTATATCTCCATACCAAGGGTCATAGGTGGAAATCAAAAAGATGTACTCATCTGGGAATGAGTCTTCTTCAATGGCTACATCTTCCTCAATCGGAAATTTTGTGATGAGATCTGCAAAAACTAAGGATTTTTTGGATTTGGTGGATTGGAAATCTAAGTCAAACTCTTGGAGAATGACTATCCATTTGTTGAATTTGCCTCCAACTATCATTTGAGACAAAATACATTGAAAAGGATTAACATCTAGCACTACCATTATAGTCCTCAGTAAGATGTAGTGACTCAACCTATGAATAGCATACACAACTTCTAATGCCAACTTCTCAATGTGGGAATACCTAAGTTTAGGGCCAGCTAAAGCATGGCTAAGATAGTAGACGACATGCTCTTGGAGCTTATCATCCTCCTAGACTAGTACTACCACTATGGTCGACTTGGATGCATCCAGATACAATATAAAATCACAAGAATAATCTGGAGGACGTAGTAAAGGTGCCGACAACAAAGCTTTCTTTAATTCCTTGAATGCAAGTTGTGCGATTTCATCCCATACAAATGGGGTGTCCTGCTTCAACAGGAGCATGAAACCTTTAGTGATCTTGGCATAATTCATGATAAAACATCGAAGGAAGTTGGAATTCCCTTGTAGGCTTTGAAGCTTCCTGATGGAATGAGGAGGAGGAAGATTTACAATGGCCTCAACTTTCAAAGGATCCACCTGAATATTTTTGTTAGAAACAATGAACCCGAGAAGTCTACCTAACTCGACACAGAAAATGCACTTGTTGGGATTCAAGCGATTTTTTTAGTATCTGCATCATTCGAAGATTAAACGCAAGTGATTTTGGTGATTGATACTCTTACGAGAATGTTTTGGTAGATCATGAAGGTAGGGTTTGACAATAGACTTAATGTCATGAAAGGAAAAATTCATTGCCCGCTGAAAGGTAGCCCTTGCATTTTTCAATGCAAAAGGAATTTTCTTGTACGCAAATGTACCCCAAGGACAGATGAAAGCTGTTTTATGTTGGTCTTCCAGTTTAATCTGATTTTGATTATATCTAAAGAAACCATCCATAAATGAAAAGAATTCACTCCCCGCACAAACATCAATGATTTGGTCTATGAATGGTGTCGGGTAGTTATCCTTAGGATAGGCTTTGTTTAAATTGCAAAAGTTAGTACAAACACGTATCATCCCTTGATTTTTGTCGATAGGAATAGGGTTGGATACGCATTCTATCAAAGCTATCGGGTAAATGAAGCCAGCTTTCAGCAGTTTTTCAACTTCAGCCTTAACAGCTACCTCTTTACGCGAATTGACAGTTCTAAGTTTTTGTCAAACTGGTTTGGCATCAAGATAGGTTCGGATTTAATGTTTGACTATTGATGGATCTATTCCTAGCATCTCCTCATATGACTAGGCAAACATGTCGCAAAATTCCTTAAACAAGGCTATACAGATAGAAATCTCCTCTGGAGAGCAGTTTTCACAGATATGTACATTTTCCACAATGTTTGGGTTTGTAGAGATGTTGATAAGAATAGTAATAGAAATGCTTGCCATATTCCCCTCAACAAATATTCCCTCCCTAGGTAAGGGATTAATGGGTGTATTAGCATCACATGCCAGTCTCATATGAAACTCTTGATTTTCAATCCTGCTTAACTCTGGAAGAAAATAGGATCGATGGTGAAGATATTCTCATATATTTTCTCATCCACACATAGCTTCTAGAATGGCTTCGTTAGATGGAAAAACCATGTCTAAGAAATCTTCAGTATGCAAAGAGTTCCCTACCCAAGCAGGCAGATAGGCTTCTTCCAGTTCCTCTGAGACTGTGAGAGGGATCGAAATGGGATCAACAGTGGTATGAATGACAGCTTGGTAAGCTACTTCTGCTGCCAATAAGGGCACTCTAGGTTCATGACGGGAAGGAAGAACCCAATGGTCTGTTCTATCGACAACCATTGCAATAGACTTCCCTACACTAGTAGAACCTAAGTAATTAATCGAAGCTGGAAAATCGAATGTGCCAATCAATGATGCATACATTCCAGCCCCTAAGCTCTCTAGATCACTTTTAATCTGATCAACCAATAGCATGGTGGACTCATTAGTTTCCATGTGGCCCTTTTGAGTAAAACTAAGTTGGTCTATAGTAACCAACTTCCCTTGGAAACAATACTACCCAAAGAATGACCGATGCAATAGCGAACATGGCATAAGTCCAACTTCTCCCTAGGAGCAAGTTATAATCTAATAGTGCATCAATCACTTCTACCTCAACAGACACTGTCTTCCCTGCCAACTTTATTTCGAAAGCCATTAGGATACCTTGTGGATGAAATGGCCTTCTGTCGAAAGCAGTAAGTAGGGTGTTCGATGGAACTAGATTTGGAGATCGACAACTTCCCTTCCAATGGTTTTTCTACCACGGATGACATCTATTGATAAGGCCACATGATATGGTAGGTGAATTTTGATGTCATACAAATTAAACTTTGCCATGAGGCTTGATGAATCCATACTACCTAAGGCTGCTAAGAGTGCATATCGCTGGGCGGGACAACTCTGTAACACCTCTAAAGCTAACTTCACACAAGGGGTTTGGGCTAAATATTCTACTACAAAGTAATTGACTGTAGCCCTAGCATTAGGATTGTGTAATTTTTTCTTAAAGACACCCTTTGGTATCTTGGGCATAGTTTCGGCAGGTTTTTCAATTGTGAGAGGGATAGAAGTTTCACCTATAGACTTACCCTTCTATGGAGCCTCAGTCTCATAGTTCTTGTTCCTAGTCTAGAGTAATGTCTAGGATCAAACCATGTTGATATAATTTGGGTCAAGAGCATTTGGGTGCCCCTTGCTATATTTGAAGCTGAAGCAAAATTCTATCCTTGGGGAAAAGGATCCTTCAAGACAGTCAGTTGTTGGTTTTTGAGCAGCTTTTGAGCTTGGTTTATAAGGGGACATTGATGAGTTAGGTGATCTTCTTGGCACAACTTACATGGAAATTTCACCTTCTTCTTCTCCTTTTCCCCCCCATTAGCACTGTTTGTGGGTTTTGGCTTATTTTGGTTTCCCTCACCTTTCTTCCCTTTTTTCTTTTTCCCATCAGGCTACTGATTGCCCTTTTGGGAGGATTGCGCAAAAACATTTGCATTATGGGGTGAGGGGGAAGCCTTTACTACCTCTCCTGTAGAGTGTTTGATGAACAACTCATGGAGTTGCTTAGCCAAATATTCCATAGGGGGAGATTTCACTAAACCAACCACACCATTGGCATGGGGTCTAGGCTTAGGTTTTTCGACACTATGGTTTGGTCTCGGTGGACCAGGGATGATTTCATATAGATTCCCAGAATGAGAATATATCAAATCTAGCTGCTAGGCCCTAAGGATAGCCTCTTCCTCATTAGTTACTCCCAAAGTTGACACATCCTTAGATATATATGGCAATAAGGACTTAAGGAACCATTCTAATAAAAAATCCGGAGGGATAGTGGCCTTAGTGATCCTCTTCCGCCTTCTCCACTCTTGGATATGATCTGAAATATGAGTGTCTTTGTCCTACCGAAGGGTGGATAATAAGTATGTCCCAGCATCATACTATATAGGAAATTGGAAATGGTTAGGGAACACATTGGCTAAGTTTCAAAAAATAACAAGTGCAACAGAGGGAAGTTCATTGTACCATTATGCTATGGAACTAGTAAGAGTTCTTTGGAACAATCTGAACAGAACGGTGTCATCGTTCAGTGAGTTGGAGGAGCACCACAAGTGAAAAGTGGTGATATGAGCCCTTGGGTCTTCACCAACCTTGCCTTTGAATTTTGGGATATCTGAAGGTATCTTGGTAGGAATAGGTGGCCAAGAGGCATCATGTTTCATCGAATCATTCATTAGCTTGACAAATTCAAAGTTTCCAGGAAAGGAAGCTTGGGCCTAACCAGAGCATGAAAAGTACTAGCTTGGGATGTAGAAGGACTTTCCCTCGAGTTCCCAAATGTAAAGGCACGGTTGCCCCCTACTACGAGTTGTGAAGCATTCAGATTGCTTTGGAAAGGACTCCACCCATAAGCCAGTGGATTATGTGGTGCAGTGTAAGAGGTTCGAGCTGCCCCAGTTGAAACTAGAGTTTGGAAAATAGGAGCAGGTATCCCTCTGCTAAAAAGCGAAAAAGGAGAGCTCATGAAAGGAGCTGAAATCAGTGCTTGTAAACCTTGACCATAAAGGTTAATGTTTCTGAACTGCACTCCTACATATGTAGGTATGGGACCTACATATGGAGAAAATTGGGGAGTGTTCCCCCCATTCCAAGGGAAACCCTGGATAAATAAAGAGGATCCCACTTGACCACTCTAGGCAGTGTGTGCAAAAGAAGTTGAAACAGAAGGTAAACTAGGGATCCCAGTGACCATCCCACCAGAAATGCCTACTACACTTGTTGAAGCTGGTGGTTGGACCACCCGACTAGCTGGAGTTAAAGGAGTAGTAGGTATGTTTGATATAGGGTCACCCACTGAGGGAGGTGGTACCCCTTCAGCCGAAGCAACTGAGGTGGAGGTAGAAGGACTTTCTCCTGCACTAGACATTAGTATGCCCATAGGAACACCAATCATAGGTGAATTGAAAGGATGAACCTGGACGATCACTAGATCGTTTAGGTCAGTAAGAGGTGAATTAAAGTTTCTCACAAACTTATCAGCCTGCAAGTCTTCTATCTCTACTAGGGTTGTTTCAACCTGGTTTGTCCGAAGTTGTGGTTCACTCAAAACTTCACTAATTCCTATCAGTTCTAAAGAACTGTCTCTGTCTAATATTTGGCTTTGAGGGGGCGATGGAGGCTCCACTGTAGTGAGTAGGGGAATGTTTTGCAACCTTCTTGACCTTCTAAAAGGTTGGTCATCCACAATTGAAAATTTGACTCTTCACACCCTAAGGTCGGCTAAACTCAAACAAACCATAGAGAAATCACTACAAAATTTCCTAAAGTCTTCAACAATCACAAGGGATATACGATATGCTTTCTAGAAGAAAGCTAAGAGAAAGTTACTTGGAATCCTTGAATATGTTCTTAGGCACAAGCGTAGGAATCTCCCACTGCCCTCCCACACTTTCTACAAGGGTTACCTTCCAAGACTGTCCAAGGTCAACCAGAAATAGCTTTGCGGTGTACCTGTGTATGAACCCTAGATGGATGAGATACTATAGGCTACCTCAACTATATTGATAGTATGGGGATACAGTCACAAGCCTGGTTCGTACACATGGGCAGAGTAGCAAAGCATCAAACTCTGTCTAGGACAGAATCCCCAAATGTGCAAAAACCTTGGTCTATGCTTTGACAAGGAATCAGAGGGTTATCTTCCCAATCCAAGCCTCCACGCGGCCTTGTGCTTAAATCCTATTTGAGAGGAGCTTCCTAGATACAACCAACATAGGAAAGGGTTTACTTATCAATTGACCAACTAAGTTTGAATTTAAACACTTGTGGAGAGTTTAAACTCCCTATGCCACAAGTCTAGCCTAAGCTAGTTGGTGTATGACCCTATACAATAAAACTTACTAATAAATTTTAAATTATATCGTTTCTTTTAAGGGTTGTTCTTAGTCAGAAGGTAAATGGCGTGAAGGACTATGATGTTATAGACTCGATAAGAAAAGTAAAATGATGTATAAAGAAACTTTCAAAGCAAAATACAATTACTTAAACCAAAATTCTTTTCTTTTTGTAAATGTAAGCTAATGAAATTAAAAATAAGTGTTAGAATACTAAGACTTTTTATAATTTTTGAAATCTTATTTGAAAATACTGAAAAGAAAACTACTAAGTGCAATTATATGCAAAAGCATGAAATGTTTTTCTTTCACTTTTTCAAATTCTTCAAAAACTACAATGCATCTAAATGCAAAATTTTGAGTAAGTTTGAATGATCACAACATATCAAAAGTAAAAATGAAGTATAAAGGACCTACAATAACCAAAATTCAACCAAATAGGAAGGAAACTTGGTAAAAAAAAGCTTGACTTATAAAAATAATGAATAAAATCCAATAGATTTACTAAAGAACAAGTGGCTAACTAACACTACACAAAGCAGTATAGAGAATAAGGTATCTAATGACATTATCACTAACTTAGATACATACCACTGAACTCATAGGCCAAGTAGGAGGGTGTAATGTCCCTCTTGTAAACCCCTGAATGCTATGTAAACTTTTGAAGATTATTGTATTCGTCTTCTAGTGAGGATCCCAAGGCCAAGGCCCCACCAGTAAGACCTTGAAATTAATACAGCCTAAGTTCCAAGTCGTAGGTTTAGGTCGTAGACACATCTTAACGACGGGAAAATTGAGCGTATACGGGCAAAAGAGTATGGTTAGGGATTCCTAATGTACTGCCAGAATTAGCCCAAAATAACTACTCTAGCCTAGCCTTTAGCTTTAAGTATAATTAAGCTATGACAGAGGAGAATTACCATCTTATCGACTTTGACACAAAAGGGGCAAGTAGTTGTAAGTTTAACGAAAAGAACAAGGGAAAAACCATGAAGAGTCAAAATTAAAAGGAAGAGTACCACCTCCATCATACCCCTTTTGTATAACAAAAGGTGATATACAATATATAGAGGGTGAGACTTAACAAATATTTTATTAATATATGGAGTTAATTATATGTATGTATATATATATATATATATATATATACACACACATTAAATTATGATAAGGAGCTCACGTTAGCAGGCATGATGAGGAAAAGTAATTTGATCATAGTATCTTTTAAATAAAACCCTTATTTAATTAAGGATTAAAAAAAAATGATGCATGCCTCCAGGTTAAAATGGACGGCGAAATTAAGTGGAAAATCTGCCTCAAAAATTAAAGGCATAGTTTCAAGCCTTAATTTGTGGAAACGTTGCAAACAGTAAATGAGTTGCAGAATTTTTGCCTTGAGATTGAGAATCATGGCACAAGTTAAGGAAAGGGCCGTTCCTTTTCAGGTTTTAAATAGGTCATGAAGGGCATATGAGAAGGGTGCGCTCCTGGGGGTAGGGGATTAGGGTTTGGAGGTAATCCTCTTGGAGCCAGTGTGAGCAGTGATCCCTGTAGCAGTATTGTATTTTTCCTCAGAATGTATATCTCTGAGATCTGAGTTATGTTTCCTTCGAAGCCACGGCGTCGTCTAGTCCATCCCTGAGTGGTTTGGTGTCCATGCAGCGAATGAAGGACCGGGTAAAGTTTGTTATCCTATGTAAGCGTATATGTGATGCCTTCTTAATCATTTAGTGCTTATTTTTCTGGAACGTTCATAGATTATTTGTGTGGATAAAGTTATATCGTATTCTGAGTATGGGACTAGTTTTTCCCTCAATTAAATCATAATGCCGCTGACCCGTCTAAATCTAAAGAAAATAATAGTAGGAAGGAAGCTATACCGCTGATGAAAATGCAGGATTGTTTTAATTAAAGGAATCGTAGGGTAGGGAATTATCGGGCTTTCCTTTAGCTGCGTACAGGTGTGCTGTGGCCGCACCGTACCTCATAGTAATATAGACATAATGTGGCTTATTGACAGCCTTTATTTTGAAGAGAATCCCAGATAAAAAATTGCCTAAGGTCTTAGTAGTGTAGACCCCAAAAAACTGCGCCAAGTTCAAACTAATTTGCAGCATGAATATAAAACCTGGGATTAAAGAAAAGGGGCATGCGCACTATGGGTTTCATTTTACCTGCTAGCAGCTCCCGATCCAGTTGATCGGTTTGTAGATCGCCTTGGATTGTTGAACTGTTTCTTCGTAGTCAATAATTGCTGGTGCAGACCCGATTGATAACGTTGGTTGAGAAATTGCTAATCCAAGGACTAGTGGATAAATCTTTCACTTTCAGTTTCTAACTTCTCAATTTGTTTTTCTGATGGGTTACTCTCTCCTGAATCTCTGCATACTTAGTTTTCTGCGCTTCATCCAGGCTAGAGATTCTGGTGTTCAAATTGGAGATGGATACCTGCGTATCTGCCTGAAAATGCTCATGCTGATGTAATGGATGCTTCCAATTGGATGACTTACCAGAAAAGCACCCGCAGTAATGCCCATCCATATTTCCAGACCCCCATTTTTCTTTACAAAGAAAGGTGGCAGACCCACTTCGAAACCTGAACAGAACACCACGCACAACACTTCAGAAGTCGCAGTGGGTGTGTCTATATTATAGGTCTGATTTATGTGGGTTATCTAAACACCCTTTCATTGGGCCTGAGCTTAGATACAATTATAGTTTCAACGTCTGATATTATACTTGAAATAACAGGTCCAAAACTTTTACATACGTCGTAGATAAAGAATTGAGAGGGCAGGCAACAAACTGTGACATATTTTAAGTGTCTACGACCCTGTCACTTCCTTCTTGCGCTTTAATTTTATTTGGGAATGAACTTAACATTCAGATCTTCCAACATTCATGGATGTTTCAAGCTGGTTAATGCTTTAAACCCGACCTTGAGATAGGGATCTAAGTGACTGTGAAGAGAGCAAAGACCCTGTCACTGTTGAACGATGAGTAGGGATTCTTGACATTAAATTGCATTCATATGGTTGAGTAAGGATGGGTAAGAACCCATTAACCAACCAAGTTATCATAAACCTGAAGAATGTCTTAGTACCCGGTTTAGGTTTTCTGGAGAGAACTTGTTAAGACTTATACCGCATCCTAGCATGTGAGTAGCTTAGAGGCACTCCTTGAGGAGTCCTAAAGTAAAGTGTGGTGACATGATGTCGTAGATTGTAACCTTTTATGAAATTAAACGTCACAAGATGTGACCCTTTTGTGGACGTAGCCCAAGGATTGGGTGAACCACATACATGGTTGTCTTTCTGGTTTTGTGTTTCATGTTTTTCTTTTCACTGTATCGCATTTTTTTTTTTAACGTGCTGTCATTAATTGAGTTATTACTGCATGAACAATGAAAGAAAACATAACGTTTATGCCAGGCTATCATTAATTGAGTTCTTACTGCATGATCAATGAAAGAAAACATAACGTTTATGCCGTGCTGTCATTAATTGAGTTATTATTGCATGATCAATGAATGAAAACATAACGTTTATGCCGTGCTGTCATTAATTGAGTTATTACTGCATGATCAATGAAAGAAAACATAATGTTTATGCCGTGCTGTCATTAATTGAATTATTACTGCATGATCAATGAAAGAAAACATAATGCCGCACGCTAAGTTGTTAAAGCACTATATAAATAAATGTTTAAACAATATTATATTTTTGTATCAACATGATTGGAGTACTATTGGATTTGAAATGGTGAATGTATGACGCTAAGACAAATGAATGTTCACCTTCATGCTCCATCTATCTAAGAAATAAAAATTGGTTAGTCCCTTAAGTTGGTGGGATTGCAGTAAAGGACTATGTCATGTAAACTTGGAATTCACAGAAATCTCATTGCTAAGGGTACTCCTTTTTTGCTTCCTTTTAGTAGAGAGGTGAGTAATCGGTAATACGAGATGAAAATACATAAACGATTTTTCTACAGATTATGGAAGTATATATTGCCATAAGTAATCAATAACGCGGCAAATGCATATCAAGACTGAATGTAGTAGCTGATCGTTTTAACAATATAAATAGTTTGAATGCTGGTAAAGAAGGTTTGAATTGTTTAAAGTATGCAGAAAGAATTACAATAGGAGGATTGATATTTGATGAATAAGAAACAACTTATTTATAAGTGGAGCAAAGGTCGTAAATATCCCTAAGATTTCAGTCCTAACTTGTTAAGTATTTTAAATATTAGATTTGAGGAAGGGATTGCAAGGAACAAGTTTCACCTTATTGATTCATTAAGTCGGATGACTAACTTACCTCTATTTTAGTGGGTACATGCGCCAAATCCTCAAAGATGAGTGTCCAAAAGAAATAGCTTTTTGCAATGAAAAGGAAGATAGGTTACTGAGCAAATAAATAAGCGTGAATCTTTGTCATGTTTATGCTTTTGTCCATGCTGAAACAAAGCAAGTGGAGAGGGGCATAGGTAAGTACTTAAAGCATAGGGTGGTGGGTGAACTTACAACCACCTATGCAAGATAAATGTATATATGTCGATTTGATTAAGGACAAGCTTCTAATGTTTAATATATATAACTTAGCATGTCTTGCAAACAAAGGTATTTTAAAAACTCAATTTTTTCACAACTATGATCACATAGTAATGTGGGGATGTTACCTATGGTATCAGAGCCAAAGTTGAAACACTTGGGCCTAATTGGGCTCAAAACGCTCCTACATGTTTTACTTTGGAACTACATGTCTATTGACCTTAGAGTCGTGCAGGGGAGGATGGAACATTAGCTCAAAATCACAACGAAGATGACCCATTACCTTGTCAGTTCAATGTGAGACCCGAGCATGTAAGTACATGGGTATCTGGTTATTCTCTTGCTCACTTACGAATATGTTTACAAATAGCTAAGATGATTGCTTCGTCCCTATTTTGAGTTGCACCAATGAAATTTACTGGGGTTTAGAAGTCTTCTTGGAAATTCATAGTTGAATTGGCTGCTAATGACTTGATATATGTTAAAGGAATTCTGTGTGGAAAAATTGTGATAAGTTACATTGTAAAACATAGTAAATAATGTTTTTAAAAGTAGCATTGAAAGGGAAACTTGATGAGATGAACCTTTAGGAGTAACTATTTAGCCGCCAAACTATCATGCAGCGTAAAAAGATTTAAGCACAAGGTAAGCAATGCTAAAATCATATGTTGTATTGTCAAGACTATATGAGTACAAACTTTATTAAATGAATGTTAGAAATACTAACGTTTGAAGCACCTTTTTACACTTGCGGTGTCATGCAAACCATGAGCAAATAATTTGCACAAAATCATATGGATGATCTACTCATCGTAACATGTTGGGTGGTTTGACGAAAACCATGTCACACATCTGAAACTAGGCTTATCTTACCTTGAAAGGTTTGTTTCCTGTGGAATCTCTTTGGGCATTAACACTGTTGAAGAATTGCTTTGTATCTAAATCATCGAGCATAGAAAGTGAACGCCGTGATTCCTCCAAACAACTTTGCACTTAACATTCGTATCATTTGTTTCAGATCTGAGTCCATTGCCTATTGAAATTTGGCTGATAACCTTTGGAATTACTACTGATATATGTAATCCATTGACCTTGTGGTTGAGTATTGAGATCGAAATCCTTATTTGGATTCCAAATTTAATCAGGTATCAATTCTGAATTTGTTTGCTGAAATTATATTAATTGGAACCTGATTTTTGGTAAGTTTCCTTTTGATACTTAATCTCCTCCCTCGCGATTTGAATACGAAGGATCTGATTTAATAAATGTTTGACACATTTCTTGAGAACGGTAGTAAAATAGAGGTTTGAAAGTTGATAATGATTTTTGTGGTTATAAATCCATTAATAGAGGTTTTGAAGTCTTGTATTTTAAAACCTATTGCTTGTTCACTAAAGTAACAAATATAAATGCAAGTCAAACCGTATCTCTTTATGAATCATGACATTGCTGGACTAAGCATTGAAAATCCTTAAATAGAATGGCGAATGTACTTGATCCGTGTTGACCTCGCTAGGGGTATTGTGGATATTGGTGAATGATGTTATACATACTGAAAAGTTTCTGTATAGTACAAGTACCAGCTTCATAATTGTTAAGTAAATGAATTCTTAGAGTCATGCTCTTAATGGTGAATGTTCTAGAATCAGTTTCTTGTGCTTGGATTTGACTTTTGATCTTGAACTATCTTATGTTTTGATTAGCCCATGGATGGTACTTTCGTTTTAGGTATTGATCTAGTAGACAAATAGACTATTTGTTGGATTGCTATCATATGTCTATTTGTAGATTCTAGCAAGAACCCTAGAATTGGTTCTAGTGCTAGATTGAAGGATCTTGTTGGTAATCTTGTGATTAAAACCATTAATAATTTGATAACATTATTGTTGCTTGGATGATGTTAAGATTGGAATTTTAAGAGCTTATATGATTTTGAATATCTAAAGATATTGATGTTAAAAAAATTAATGAGTTCATGAATGCTATATAATGTTACATGCTAACATGGCAGGATAGGCCAGGAACACTATCGGTTGGAGCTGACCATTAGAAAATATTTGTTTCCATAGATAAGGAGGTTAAGTATGGGTGTTGTGTTATTTAATATAATTGTTGAGCCTCGACTTTTTTTTATAAACAAGGGCTAACTGTTGATGATGTTGTTGCATACTAACATTGCAGGATTCACCGAGATTATGACCATTGCTACATCGACGTACATTATGTTATATAAATCTTCCTATGTATGTAAGTTGCGCTCAATTACTCAAAGGGAGTAAGGATTAATTTATTTTCTTTGTTTTGTTTACGAGGATATGTAACTCGTGAATGACGATTAAAAATTGATGCAAATTATGATAATTGATTATTGAAATTTTGGGTTGTCAATGAATGCTTTGACTGGCTATGTAGTTGATTCATGAACTGAGACAATGACAATAAAGTCATGAAAGCACCATGGAGTGTGCGTTGCAATAATCAAGGTTAAAATTTGTACAAATATGAACAAGGAAAATTTTTTGATGTTGCGGGAGCACCGTGGTGTTAGGCAAGTGATTGCCGCATGAGTACACTGGTGTTAGGCATATATGTTGTAGGAGCACAACGGTGTTAGGCAAGTGATTGCCGTGTGAGCACATTGGTGTTAGGCATATGGTGTGGCAAAAGACCTAGGAAAAAATTTGGACATTTGGAAAGATAGGACGTTGTTTGATGTCACTGAGGAGAGTAACCTCAGAATTATTGTAAGTCCACACCCAAACAGGAAAAAAAGAAACTCAAAGGGATTTTGGAAAACATAACGAATGCAAAAAAATGTTAAATGACTTTCCCAAAAGATTGTTACATTGCTTAATGTGTAAGGTCAAGAAATGGTTCCTCAGGTAGAGGACGACCTAATTGACCAATGTTGGATATAAAACCAACAGAAAAAGGGTAGTAATCATGTTTTGTTGAAGAATAAATTGCATTATGAAAATGATTGGATACTATGGCATAAAGGAACACTAGAAAATTGCAGATTATTACAATGCAAAAGAATCTATGGCATATGTTTAGTTGAATTACAATTTTGTACATGTTGTACTGAAGAAATAGTGGGCTAGACCCAAAACTTGTTGTAGGAAAACTACAGGTCTTGAACGATGGAAAACTTGAGAAGAAGTCAAGAAAGGTCAGAACAGGAAAGGTGAAGCAAGAAAATATGACTCATGAGGAGAAGGAGACTGGCCGAAGTCATGAACACTGAGGACGGTGTTGTTTTTAAGGGGAGGAGGATGTAATGTCCCTCTTGTAAACCCCTGAATGCTATGTAAACTTTTGAAGATTATTGTATTCGTCTTCCGGTGAGGAGCCCAAGGCCAAGGCCCCACCAGTAAGACCTTGAAATTAATACAGCCTAAGTTCCAAGTCGTAGGTTTAGGTCGTAGACACATCTTAACGACGAGAAAATTGAACGTATAAGGGAAAAAGAGTATGGTTAGGGATTCCTAATTTACTGTCATAATTAGCCCAAAATAACTACCCTAGCCTAGCCTTTAGCTTTAAGTATAATTAAGCTATGACAGAGGAGAATTACCATCTTATCAACTTTGACACAAAAGGGGCAAGTAGTTGTAAATTTAACGAAAAGAACAAGGGAAAAACCACGAAGATTCAAAATTAAAAGGAAGAGTACCACCTTCATCATACCCCTTTTGTATAACAAAAGGTGATATACCATATATAGAGGGTGAGACTTAACAAATATTTTATTAATATATTGGAGTTAATTATATATATATATATATATATATATATATATATATATATATACATTAAATGATGATAAGGAGCTCACGTTAGTAGGCATGATGAGGAAAATTAATTTGATCATAGTCTCTTTTAAATAAAACCCTTATTTAATTAAGCATAAAAAAAAAGGACGCATGCCTCTAGGTTAAAATGGACGGCGAAATTAAGTGGAAAATCTGCCTCAAAAATTAAAGGCATAGTTTCAAGCCTTAATTTGTGGAAACGTTGCAGGCAGAAAAATGAGTGGCATTTCAGGCCTTAATATGCGGCAACGTTGCAAACAGTAAATGAGTTGCCGAATTTTTTCCTTGATATTGAGAATCATGGCGCAAGTTAAGGAAAGGGCCGTTCCTTTTTGGGTTTTAAATAGGTCATGAAGGGCATATGAGAAGGGAGCGCTCCTAGGGGTAGGGGATTAGGGTTTGCAGGTAATCCTCTTGGAGCCAGTGTGAGCAGTGATCCCTATAGCAGTATTGTATTTTTCCTCAGAATGTATATCTCCGAGATCTGAGTTATGTTGCCTTCGAAGCCACGACGTCGTCTAGGCTGTCCTAGAGTGGTTTGGTGTCCAAGCAGCGAATGAAGGACTGGGTAAAGTTTGTTATCCTCTGTAAGCATATATGTGATTCCTTCATAATAGTTCAATGCTTGTTTTTCTGGAACGTTCATAGATTGTTTGTGTGGATAAAGTTATATCATATTCTGAGTATGGGACTAGTTTTTCCCTCAATTAAATCATAATGCTGCTGACCCGTCTAAATATAAAGAAAATAATAGTAGGAAGGAAGCTATACCGCTGATGAAAATGCAAGATTGTTTTAATTAAAGGAATCGTAGGGTAGGGAATTATCGGGCTTTCCTTTAGCTATGTACAGGTGTGCTGTGGCCGCACTGTACCTCGTAGTAATATAGACATAACAGGGCTTATTGACAACCTTTATTTCGAAGAGAATCCTAGATAAAAAATTGCCTAAGGTCTTAGTAGTGTAGACCCCAAAAAACTGCCCCAAGTTCAAACTAATTTGCAGCATGAATATAAAACCTGGGATTAAAGAAAAGGGGCATGCGCACTATGGGTTTCATTTTACCTGCTAGCAGCTCCCGATCCAGTTGATCGGTTTGTAGATCGCCTTGGATTGTTGAACTGTTTCTTCGTAATCTGTAATTGCTAGTGCAGACCCGATTGATAACGTTGGTTGAGAAACTGCTAATCCAAGGACTAGTGGATAAATCTTTCACTTTCAGTTTCTAACTTCTCAATTTGTTTTTCTGATGGGTTACTCTCTCCTGAATCTCTGCATACTTAGTTTTATGCGCTTCATCCAGGCTAGAGATTCTGGTGTTCAAATTGGAGATGGATACCTGTGTATCTGCCTGAAAATGCTCATGCTGATGTAATGGATGCTTCCAATTGGATGAATTACTAGAAAAGAACCTGCAGTAATGCCCATCCATATTTCCAGACCCCCGTTTTTCTTTACAAAGAAAGGTGGCAGACCCACTTCGAAACTTGAACAGAACACCACGCACAACACTCCAGAAGTCGCAGTGGGTGTGTCTAGATTATAGGTCTGATTTATGTGGGTTATCTAAACACCCTTTTATTGGGCCTGAGCTTAGATACAATTATAGTTTCAACGTCTGAGATTATACTCCAAAGAACAGGTCCAAAACTTTTACCTACATCATACATAAAGAATTGATAGGGCCAGAAACAAACTGTGACATATTTTAAGTGTCTACGGCCCTGTCACTTCCTTTTGTGCTTTAATTTTATTTGGGAATGACCTTAACATTCATATCTTCCAACATTCATGGATGTTTCAAGCTGGTTATCTCTTTAAACCCGACCTTGAGATAGGGATCTAAGTGACTGTGAAGAGAGCAAAGACCCTGTCACTGCTGAATGATGAGTAGGGATTCTTGACATTAAATTGCATTCATATGGTTGAGTAAGGATGGGTAAGAACCCATTAACCAACCAAGTTATCATAAACCTGAAGAATGTCTTAGTACCCAGTTTAGGTTTTCTGGAGAGAACTTGTTAAGACATATACCGCATCCTAGCATGTGAGTAGCTTAGAGGCACTCCTTGAGGAGTCCTAAAGTAAAGCGTGGCGACATAATGTCGCAGATAGTAACCTTTTATGAAATTAAACGTCACAAGATGTGACCCTTTTGTGGACGTAGCCCAAGGATTGGGTGAACCACGTACATGGTTGTCTTTCTGGTTTTGTGTTTCATGTTTTTCTTTTCACTGTATCTCATTGTGTGTTTTTTTTAACGTGCTGTCATTAATTGAGTTATTACTGCATGAACAATGAAAGAAAACATAACGTTTATGCCGGGCTGTCATTAATTGAGTTCTTACTACATGATCAATGAAAGAAAACATAATGTTTATGCCGTGCTGTCATTAATTGAGTTATTGCTGCATGGTCAATGAAAGAAAACATAACCTTTATGCCGTGCTATCATTAATTGATTAATTACTGCATGATCAATGAAAGAAAACATAATGTTTATGGGGTGCTGTCATTAATGGAATTATTACTGCATGATCAATGAAAGAAAACATAATGCCGCACACTAAGTTGTTAAAGCACTATATAAATAAATGTTTAAACAATATTATATTTTTATATCAACATGATTGGAGTACTATTGGATTTGAAATGGTGAATGTATGACACCAAGACAAATGAATGTGCACCTTCATGCTCCATCTATCTAAGAAATAAAAATTGGTTAGTCCCTTAAGTTGGTGGGATTGCAGTAAAGGACTATGTCATGTAAACTTGGAATTCACGAAAATCTCATTGCTAAGGGTACTCCTTTTTTGCTTCCTTTTAGTAGAGAGGTGAGTGATCGGTAATACGAGATGAAAATACATAAACGATTTTTCTACAGATTATGGAAGTATATATTGCCATAAGTAATCAATAATGCGGCAAATGCATATCAAGACTGAATATGGTAGCTGAACGTTTTAACAATATAAATAGTTTGAATGCTGGTAAAGAAGGTTTGAATTGTTTAAAGTATGTAGAAAGCCTTACAATAGGAGGATTGATATTTGATGAATAAGAAACAACTTATTTATAAGTGGATTAAAGGTCATAAATATCCCTAATATTTTAGTCCCAACTTGTTAATTATTTTAAATATTAGATTTGAGGAAGGGATTGCAAGGAACAAGTTTCACCTTATTTATTCATTAAGTCGGATTACTAACTTACCTCTGTTTTAGTGGGTACATGCGCCAAATCCTGAAAGATGAGTGTCCAAAAGAAATATCTTTTTGCAATGAAAAGGAAGACAGGTTACTGAACGAATAAATAAGCATGAATCTTTGTCATGTTTATTCTTTTGTCCATACTGAAACGAAGCAAGTGGAGAGGGGCATAGGTAAGTACTTAAAGCATAGGGTGGTGGGTGAAATTACAACCACCTATGCAAGATAAATGTATATATGTCGATTTTATTAAGGACAAGCTTCTAATGTTTAATATATATAACTTAGCATGTCTTGCAAACAAAGGTATTTTAAAAACTCAATTTTTTCACAACTATGATCACATAGTAATGTGGGGATGTTACCTAAGACTTTTTATAATTTTTGAAATCTTATTTGAAAATACTGAAAAGAAAACTACTAAGTGCAATTATATGCAAAAGCATGAAATGTTTTTCTTTCACTTTTTCAAATTCTTCAAAAACTACAGTGCATCTAAATGCAAATTTTTGAGTGAGTTTGAATGATCACAACATATCAAAAGAAAAAATGAAGTATAAAGGACCTAAAATAACCAAACAGGAAGGAAACTTTGTAAAAAAAAGCTTGACTTATAAAAATAATGAATAAAATCCACTAGATTTACTAAATAACAAGTGGCTAACTAACACTACACAAAGCAGTATAGAGAATAAGGTATCTAATGACATTATCACTAACTCAGATACTGACCACTGAACTCATAGGCCAAGTAGGAGGGCCAACTTCAAGTAGGGGATGTATACTAAGACTTTTTATAAGTTTTGAAATCTTATTTGAAAATACTGAAAAGAAAACTACTAAGTGCAATTATATGCAAAAGCATGAAATGTTTTTCTTTCACTTTTTCAAATTCTTCAAAAACTACAATGCATCTAAATGCAAATTTTTTAGTAAGTTTGAATGATCACAACATATCAAAAGCAAAAATGAAGTATAAAGGACCTACAATAACCAAACTTCAACCAAACAGGAAGGAAACTTGGTAAAAAAAAGCTTGACTTATAAAAATAATGAATAAAATCCACTAGATTTACTAAAGAACAAGTGGCTAACTAACACTACACAAAGTAGTATAGAGAATAAGGTATCTAATGACATTATCACTAACTTAGATACTGACCACTGAACTATAGGCCAAGTAGGAGGGCCAACTTCAAGTAGGGGATGTATACTAAGACGTTTTATAATTTTTGAAATCTTATTTGAAAATACTGAAAATAAAACTACTAAGTGCAATTATATGCAAAAGCATGAAATGTTTTCTTTCACTTTTTCAAATACTTCAAAAACTACAATGCATCTAAATGCAAATTTTTGAGTAAGTTTGAATGATCACAACATATCAAAAGTAAAAATGAAGTATAAAGGACCTACAATAACCAAACTTCAACCAAACAGGAAGGAAACTTGGTAAAAAAAAGCTTGACTTATAAAAATAATGAATAAAATCCACTAGATTTACTAAAGAACAAGTGGCTAACTAACACTACACAAAGCAGTAGAGAGAATAAGGTATCTAATGACATTATCACTAACTTAGATACATACCACTGAACTCATAGGCCAAGTAGGATGGCCAACTTCAAGTCACTAGAAGATTCAAACAAAGCAAACTCAAAGGCTTAATAACAAGCGAAAAGTATGGCATACAGGACTTTGGACTTACAGAATTATGCTAACAATAGAAGACCCCTAAGCAGACAAAAAATCAGCCAAGACAGGGACAAGAAAACCCTACCAAAATTTTTATGCTGCTACAGGATATATGCAGCTATCTTATAGAGCAACTCATGTACCATAAGTGACTGTCTTATGGAGAAACCCGTGTATACAAGTTGCTATACGCGACTGTGTATAACATCAACCTGTGTATGCAACAAAAAAATTTCAAAGAAAAATATAGAAAGGTCTTTGGACATACTATATTGCAAATCAAAGGTAGGATAAAGGAACCACACTTAGAATCAGAGCAAATACTGGTCAAGAACCTACAGGATCAACCCACAGCAGGCTGGGCTCCCCAAGGGAATTGCTACTTTGGTTGTTCAGGATAAAGCACCCTTGTAACCTAGGGTCTGGGGTTACCAACTTACTACTAGCTTGCATACAATCAGATTTTTACAGGAAATGGAAAGAGAATAGGAATAAAATATTGACTTACTCGATTAGCGACAGTTGTTCCAAGCTTGATCTTCTCTTGCTCCACTTCTCTCCAGAGCTTCTAGGGATGTACTTCTCCACCTGCAAAGAGAAAATCCTTCAAGTAATATCTCATGCATATATATATATTAGAGGTTATATAAAAATAATATATATAACATAATCAAACATATTCATTAATCCAATATACATGAAATAAACTCAATATGAGATTGGAAGGAGAATTCTCTTTATTAACAAGCGGTGAATAAGATAAGAGTACAACCCAACTTCTGACACAAGGACTCCTCTACAACCAAAGGAATCTGAGTTATGCTGCTCCAAGACTTTGAAGATATATCACCAGCATAACTTTTCTCTCCAAAATTGATTGATTATCCTCCACCTGAAGGCCTCTATTTATACTTTGGGAAATAGAGTGGTTTCAAAGGTTGGGATGGTTGAGATGGTTGGGATAGTTATGGATTAGGCCCCAAGTAATTCAATATAATCTTGATTTATATTTTTTAATGTCCAATTAAGGTATATGCGGGTATTAATATAGGCAACTTGTGTATGACATGTGAGTTGCTCAAAGGAAACTCGCATATGCAAGTATATGCGAGTTGCAATGCAAATACTCGTGTATGATACGTGAATTGCAATGCATATAGTTGCATATGCAACCCAAAACTCATAATAAAAATATACAAGGCTGGTTTGAGGATAATGCATCAAAGGTCATTCCCATCTATAGTGTTTTGGCCACTTCAAAACAAATTTTCCTTTTGTGTACCAACATGAGGAATTTTAGTACTCGGATGGAGAAGTGCCATTTTGGCTGATAACAGGGCCTCCCATGGTCGAATGTAAGTGCAGAGCCTTTTTGGCATGGTGGTAGTCTGGGCCTCCCATGGTCGGATGTAAGTGCATATCCTTTCCAACATGGTGGCAGTTTGGACCTCCCATGGTTGAATGTAAGTGCATATACTTTCTGACATGGTGGCAGGCTGGGCCTTCCATGGTTGGATGTAAGTGTAGAGCCTTTTCGACATGGTGGCAGGCTAGGCATCCCATGGTCAGATGTAAGTGCATAGCCTTTTTGACATGGTGGAAGGTTGGGTCTCCCATGGTCGGATGTAAGTGCAGAGCCTTTCTAAAATGGTGGCAAGCTGGGCCTCCCATGGTTGGATATAAGTGTTGAAGATGATGTGACCTACATCCAACATGAAAAAGAGCTGGCATTGTAGACGAATACCTACAGTGCCAGCCTCCATGTAGGTATTCGTCTATGGCTCTCTCCGTTGGAAGAAAAAACATCTCCATCGGGGTACAATGAAATACAATAAGAAATATACAAGTGAATATGAGGGCTGGCTCTGTAGAACTTCCTATGATGAGTATATTTAAGAGATAACACCATTTGCTTGAGATGGAATAAGTAGTAATGATGATGATCTAGCTTTCATGATGGTCCAGTGATGAATTCTGGTGCTGATGAACTGTGTCAAGAGAATACCTTCCTAGTTAAGAGGGAGTGTTGATGTATTTGTAACTTCAGAATGTATTCACTTGCATATTTCTTAATGTATTTCATTGTACCCCGATGGAGATGTTTGTTCCTCCAACTGAGACAGTCATTAATATAATAAAGTCATGTAAAGTCATTGAGGTTAACCCTCCATTGTAAGTTGGGGAAATAGACCCCACAGTTGAGTTATAATAAGGTTATTAGACTCTCATATTGAAGTCGTCCCTGTAGAGTAAATGTCAAGTGGAAAACTATTTGAAACATACACTCACTTAACAATAGTGCATGAGTGAGAGAGGAGGAGATCACACAAGTGAGAGAGAGAACAACTGTCGGAGATCATCTTTGTACTTTTGGGTTTTACTTTCGCTATTGGTGCTCATTTGATCTCTGAGGAAGTTGCGGGGTTTTCTGATTTATGGTTTCCCTAAGGAAAAGTATTTGTGTCTCTTGTCTCTTTTGATTATTGATATGCATGTTATTCTCTTAGATAATATCCTATATCATATTGATTAAGCGATAAAAATCTAACAAATAGTCATTGTAAGTTAGGTCAATATAATTTGATAATGTGCTATTGTACTAATTTTATATCATATTTCTCATGCAGGATTCACTTCTGGTTTCTATATTGATTTGGAATTTCAAATTTGGAATATGAAGTAAGATGTCAAACATGTATTATGGAAAGACAAATAAAACATCAAGACAAAAGGATGTAATATCATATTTTCAAAAGGCTCAATGCAATAATCCACATCGTATTCATGCTTCAAGCTCTCTTGAGCAAGGTATCGGTGAGAGAGATGTAAACACTTCTGAGAATGCATCTGCAACCCATACAATGGATGGTATAATACATTCCTCTAGTGATCAAAGCGAGACAAATGCATTTTCATCTAAAATTGGTAGTTCAAATGTTGAATATTTTTCCTCGCAAGGTGACAGTGCATTCACAAAAAAAGAAAAAGGGCTAATGATACATAGGGAGAAAATTCAAATTTGATTGGGTCTCAAGATACCTAGTTATTGAACCAATACCTTCAGCAAATGAGAACGAGACCTCACGATAAATTAAATGCATTTCATGTAGTTGGAAACTTTGCAAGGTAGTGAAATAACAGATGAAGTTAGACACACTAAAGGAGCATGTTGGAAAAGTGTATGATAAGAAAGCTGCAAATGTTGAGAATAAATATACTCCCAGATGGAAATCTCTTAGCCAATGTCGACATCTCCAATTTTAAGAGGATTATAATAAATTCTTAATACATAAGAGAAAATTGGAGGAAAGTGGAGGAACCATCACATCTCAATTTGGAAAGGTGATGGAAACAAATTTGTTATCAAAGATGATACAATTGAGCATTGTATTTCACATCCTATCCAATGGTCGTCCTATGACACATTATCCAAAAATGATGAAATATCTATCTATTATTCAAGTGCCAAATTTTTCTTCTTCTCATTGGTATTTATTGAGTGGTTCGGAATGGGGAAAATATCTAGCTCAAGTAGAAAATGATGATATGAAAGAGAAGATTGAAAATACTACATTTTTGTCACTGTATTTGGATGAAGTTACATCTATTTATAATACTTCATGGATTTGCATGAGCATTTATATGGTAAATTACCATATCAAGCATTCCTATATGCTTGGAATTCATAAAACGACCAAAAGTTCTACAACATAAAATATTTATGAACTTGTTATTGATATTTTGAAGGAAATTGGTGGTATGGATCATTCCATGATTGCAAAAAAATTGGTATGTGTTGTAGCAGATGGAGCATCAGTAATGCAAGGACAAAGGAATGGCCTTTGTGCTATATTGCAACTCTCGACTTCACCATATATGCTTAGTATTCATTGTATGGTTGGCACAGGATGAATCTTGCATTTAAAATAGTGACCAACTTTTCATTGGTTTCAAAGGTTGAATATCTTGTATGTGAGGTTCATGCATCCTTTTGTCGAAGTCCCGAATGATTTTTAGAGTTTAATTTTTTTTTTGATGGTGTTACAAATGGGAAAAAACTATTAAAAGATGTTGATACAAGATAGATATAACTTAAGGTACCAATTGAAAGACTATTCAATGAATATGCATCCTTGGTAGGGGTGATGTATGAACATCGCTCAAGTGTAGAAAAATCTCAAACTCTTCTCTTTTTACTATATGATATAGAGACATTATTAACATTGGTTGGAATTCTTTCCTATGCTTCATTAAATGAATAACCTCGTGAAGATGGATTAGAGTCGCATGATGTATATTGTTGAATATACAAGAGCAAGAAAATTAACATGCCTTGCATTGGATAATTTGTATATTATGGCAAAGTCTTTTACAGGTCCAGCATTTACAAATTGGGGTAAGATGATCAATATAGAAAATGATTATTTTTTTAAAGTTTGATAAAAAGGAGATGATATGTATGGTATTTATTGGGAATATGATTCTCTTTTATTATAATGATAATATAGGAAGATCCAATAAACAATTCCCCATGTCAAGAGAACGATTTCATGATGTTGTAATTTCAGTGAGACACAACTTGATAGAAATTGTAAAATCACTATCATCAGAGATAAGAGAACGGTTTCCTCGATATGAATTGTTGGAGGCCATGTCTATTATATACCCTCAATATTGGAACCATAGTCACTTTTAAATACATATACTTTAAATATTGAATTTATACATAAATGCAAGATTTTGTTGAGCCTTTTTTGTCGAGAGGCCAACTTTACAAGGAGAACATATTCAAGGTATTTTAGATCGAGAAAAAATGATAGATCAAGTTTAATGCTTTGCAACAACAATGTGGGACCAATTTTATTTGTTGGATAATAAATTAAAATATGGTTCAGTTAAAAGATTATGGACTAAGCTCACTGGTAGCGAAATCCTACAGCAAAGAATGTCAGAATATTTCAAATTAGCAGATTTATGTCAAACCATGATTTTGGGATCAATGGAGGATGGGAACATGTTTAGTTCACTGAAATTCTTGAAGTCAAAGTTGAGGAAAAATCTTGATAAAAATTTGGATACATGATTAAGATTATATGTAAAAAAGTACGAGGTTGACAATTTTCCATATGAAAGAGAATTAGCTCTTTGGTGACTAGATCATGAAAGAAGGGGAGAAAAAATATAACAAATTTATCTAATGAACTCGATGTGGAATGTAATGTTTTGGATGATCATAATGATGGTTCATCTGGAGAAGGCCGTGTTCAGATTGTCGAAAATGAGGGCTAGGGTCAGAATGTTAATTGGAAAATGAATTTCACCTAAGACTGTATATGATCTAATACACTTGAGGGACTCTTCAGTCTTATTTTGGTCTAGGTGTTCCATGTACCCTTGCTGGTGACCACTATATGTGATCTTGAGGTTGTATTTTAGGTAAAAATAGATTCTTACATTGTACTTTTTTGTTGTAAAATTGAGGATTTGAGCTACATTACCTTCATGGAGATTATTTTAAGATTGATGTTTTTATATCTATCTTTTACATTGTCTCTTTCTTGTATGTGATAGGAAATGATGCCAGAATTTGAGAAAGCTAGTCCTAGGAGTTATCTCTTCACATAGATAGTGTCCTAACATTAAAGGATAAATAACTAATTTAACAACACTTTCACTAAGCAAGAATGGGATCATTCAAGTACATGAAACCATGTTGGTTTTTAGCACGAATATGTTGAGATTTTTTATGGTTTGTTTATTAATTTTGTTTGAATCATTTTGTTGATTTTTTAAGTCCATGTGTATTTTGGTTAAATATTGTGTTAGTCCCTTAAATGCTTCTAGTTCTCATTTGATGCTTGATTTAACCCTTTGTTGTAGCATGAATCAAGATTGGTTTTAGTCTATTTCCATTTATTCAGGGTTTGAGAAAAGATGTTTTTTATTACCTTTTAGTTGCATGAATTAATTGTCTTCACATTTTCAATTTGTTTATGTTGATTGTGATTTTTCTTTGTAAATACTTATCCTTATTCAAAAATTAATTGAGCTCTACATATCTAAGCGAAGAGAAAAATGGTCTATGAACTAGGTTCCTATGCATTGATCATATGATACCTATTGGCATGAGACCAACATTCATCTAATGCAATAATCAATTGGCATAATTACAATACATAATTGTATTAGCCTCCATGACCACAATTGGCTAGTGGAGGCCAAGATTGGGCATAATGTATGATTCTATCAATTTATAGGTTTGTCAAGATTCAGGTGCCCACATGTCCGTTGGACCATTAAGGGATGAGATAACAAGTGGAGTCCTTGGGTTTTGTTGCTGATGATGTGATTCATTTTAGTTGACTAATGTTTTTGTTCCTGTATTTTTGAAGTAGGTTGAAAAGTATTTTTGGTAGAAAGATCACTATATGTCAAATTAAGGCTACATTTAAGGTAAAAATAGATTCTATATTTTGTGTTTTTTGTTGTAACATTGATGATTGGGATTGTATTTCCTTGATGTTAGTTATTTAAGATTGATGTTTTAATATTTAACTATTACATTGTCTTTCTTGTTTGTGATAGGAAATGAAGTTGGAATTTGACAAAGTTGGGGTCTATCTTTTCACATAGATAGTGTCCTAGTACTAAAGGGTAAATAAATAATTTAACAAGTCTTTCACTAAGCAAGAATGGGCTCGTTCTAGTACATGAAATCATGTTAATGTATAGCTTTGTACCTTGGAAAATTTCTATGGTTTGCTTACTGTTTATGTTTGTAGTATTTTTTTGATTATGGAAGTTTGGGTTTATTTTGGTTAAAGATTGTGTTAGCACCTTGAATGCATTATGATTCTAGTTCTTATTTGATGCTTTATTGAAACCTTTGTTTTAGATTCATTGGTTTCATTTGATTTCCTTTGATTCAACAGTTTGAGGAAATATGTTTTTATTTCTTACTTGGCTGATGCATTTCTTCATTTTCTTTTCTCTTCCAGATTTTGTTGGAATCCTTCTTAGCCATATATGGGACACTTAATTTAATTGAGGGAATTATTGACTTCCTGTAGTCTTGATATTTGTGACCAAATACATCGAAGTTGTATCATTTTACAGTGTAACAAAATCTCGCAATATCTCCAGCATGATTGCATCTCTAACATCTTAATAATTTCTTGGAATTTCCAAGACATTATCTTGCATAGAATTTGCATTAAAAAGATTTTTGTTAGTCCCTTGAATGATTCTAGTTCTCATTTGATGCTTGATTTAACCCTTTGTTTTAGTTTGAATCAATATTGGTTTTAGTCAATTTCCATTGATTTAGGGTTTGAGAAAATATGTTTTTTATTACCTTTTAGTTGCATGAATTAATTGTCTTCACTTTTTCAATTATTTCATGTTGATTGTATATTTTCTTTGTAAATACTTATCGTTATTCAAAAAAATAAATGATGTCTACATAGTGAATCAAAGAGAAAAATGGTCTATGAACTAGGTTCCTATGCATTGATCGTAGGATACCTATTGACATGAGACCAACATTCATATAATGCAATAATCAATTGACATAATTACAATGCATAATTGTATTACCCTCCACGACCTGAATTGGCTAGTGTAGGCCAAGATTGAGCATAATGTTTGATTCTATTAGTTTACCAATTTGTCAATATTCAGGTCCTCACATGTCCACTAGACCATCAAGGGGCAAGATAACAAGTGGAGTCCCCACTTTCCCTGAATCTAGTCAGTGTAGTTGTGATTCATTGACACCTTCAAGTTGTGACTCGTGAGTATACATGTTCTATTATTGATGATGTGATTCATGTTATTCGACCAATGTTGTTTTTGTTCCTCTATTTTTACAATATTTTATAAATCAGTAAAATATTGCCCATTTTTTACAATTTTTTTATAATGAAGTGAAATATTTGCCAAGATTTTATAATATCTTATAACTTGGTGAAAGAATCATCAATATTTTATAACATTATAAAATAAAATGAAATATTTTCTAGGATTTTACAACATTATATAATGAAAAGAAATATTGACCAATTTTTATATATATTCATATTATATTATTGATAAAACCACCTTCAAATTTTCTAATATATCAGAGAAATTCACTCATTTTCTATACATATAAATCTAGGGGGTTCTTAAAATCATCCCTGCTCTCTCTATCTCTATCTCTCTCTCTACCCTTCTCTCTCTCTCTCTCTCTCTCTATCTCCCTCTCTCCCCCCCTCTCTCTCTCTCTCCCACTCCCTCTACTTCCTCCCTCTCTCCCTCTCCCGCTCCCTCTCTCTCTCTCTCTAAGAGAGATTCACCCATTCTTTATACATATAAATTTAGGGGGGTTCTTAAAATCATCCCTTCTCTCTCTCTCTCCCCCATCTCACACTCTTTCCCCTTGTCTCTCTTGCTATCGACCTCTCTCCTCCTCTCCCTGCCCCTCTCCCTCTCTCGCTTCCTCTGCTCCCTCCCTCTCCCTCTCTCTCTCTCTCTTGAAGAGATTAACAAATTTTTTATACACACACTCTCTCTCTCTCTCCTTATCCCCC
>LPNX010456826.1:21018-68651 GCA_001517045.1 Pseudotsuga menziesii | reverse complement strand
GTACTTACGCAAAAGGAAGATGGGGGTGATGAATTCCCAATTTCTTTCATGAGCACTGGACTACAAGGGGCTGAATTAAACTACCCAGCCATTGATAAGAAGGCATATGCAGTATTCAAGGCAGTAAAGCAATTCAGACCTTATATACTAAAAAATCGTACCAAGGTAATAGTCCCTTACCCAGCTGTAAGATCTCTTCTCATTCAAAAAGAATTAGGAGAAAGAAGGGGCAACTAGGTAACAGTACTTCAAGAATATGATCTCGAGGTCAAGCCAGCTACTCTAGTAAAAGGTCAAGGGTTATGCAAACTGATGACTGGAAAAACAAACAAGGAAGAACAAGCATGGGAAGATGAAGCTGAGTTGCATGTAGCAGATGTTTTCCCTTTATTCACAGCTCCTGAATCTTGGTATAGAGACCTTGTGCATTATTTGCAGTCAGGGGTATTACCTGAACATTGGAATTCCAAACAAAGAAGAGCTCTGTGTCTGAAATCAGCTTCCTTACAAATCATAGAAGGCATACTGTTCAGAAAGAACTATGATGGAGTCCTCCTGAGATGCTTGGAGAAAGCAGATGCTGAGAAAGTAATGTCTGAATTGCATGATGGCCCAGCTGGGGGACATTATTTAGGGGACACTACAGCCCACAAGGTCCTCAGAGCCGGTTACTACTGGCCAACACTTTTCAAGGATGCACATGCACACGTCAGAAAGTGTGATACTTGCCAAAGATGTGGTGGAAGACAACCTAGAGCAGCAGCACCTATAAAGCCTGTAATGATCACGGAGCCTTTCGAACAATGAGGGATAGACATCATTGGAGAAATAAATCCAAATTCTTCCCTGTTGCACAAGTATATTCTTACCGCAACTGATTATTTCACTCGCTGGGTCGAAGCTATCCCCTTGCGCAAGATAAACGAAGACGAAGTCATAACTTTTCTACAAGATCATATCATGACCAGGTTTGGGGTTCCAAGTTCGTTAGTTTTTTATAATGCTAAGTACTTTTCATCCATCAAATTGACTGCATTTGCTCATGAAAAAGGAATAAAGCTGCATTACTCTGCTAACTACTATCCTCAAGGGAATGGCCTGGCGGAATCCTCCAATAAAAACCTCATTAGAATCCTGAAGAAGACTGTCATTGAAAACCAACGAAGTTGGCACTCAGCCTTACCCAACGCCCTGTGGGCTGACAGAGTCACTCCCAAGTCTGCCGTAGGAGTGTCACCCTATACCCTCGTGTATGGAAAGGAAGCCATCCCACCTCCCAATATTCTGTTACCTTCTTCCATACTAGCTCAAGAGTCTAGGGGGTCAGATGATGAAGTTCTGCAAATAAGAATATATAATCTCCTAAAAGCAGAAGAAGCCAGATCCAAATCTAGAGAATGCTTTAAACAGCAGCAGGAGGTAGTCAAAAGGTGGTTTGACAAACATAAAGCTGGAAAAAAGGACTTTGAAGTAGGAGACTTGGTCCTCAAGTGGGACCACCCCCATGATGAAAAAGGAAAGCATACCAAATTCCAGCAGTTATGGGTAGGCCCCTTCCAAATTATAGCCCAACTTGGCCCTGCTACTTACAAGTTGCAAGATTTACAGGGATGGGAGGAGAGATTTCCAGTCAATGGTTTGGTTCTCAAGCCTTACTTTTCTTGAAAAATTTTCCTTTGATCTTTTATTCCTTGTACATAAATAAGCTGTGTAGTTGTTTTGAGTCACGCTTTCTTTCATTTTAATTTTTAGTCTTGATTTTCAATAAGGGAACAAACTTGTGGTTGCCTGGAGGATACTAAGGTCTTTTGGGAATAGCAAATGTGGTGAGTATCAGCCTATGTATTGCTTAATGAATTCTTCCATCCTAACAGTTCTCTCGAATGAAAATATTGTGTGTAGTGAAGTCCTGCTTAACCCCGGTGATTTAAACTAGATTCAGAGAGTCTGGAGTACTATGTCGGGGCTCCATTCACGTCACATTTAAAATGTTCTAAGGAGCGACAGTGAAGAACCCATGGGAGGAAGCAAGGTGAACAACGTATTAAATATAAATGATCCCATGCCAAGAAACAAATGCCTAAAGGTAGTTAAAGAGTCAGACTTCTTGAAAAGTACCATGAATTAAAGCAATTGCTAAAGCATAAACGCTAAATTGCCAAAAGACCCTCTCCGTCCGTGAGCTAGGACTTAAAATACACCACTCACACAAAAGGACACTATGGGATAGAGGATCCTGAGTTAAAATTCAGTAAGAAAGGCGCACAGAAGGACTCAAATCAAAGGACAAAAGGTCCAAAGACACTAAAGTGTTTAAATGGCATGGGAATGAAGAACAAATGGATACTGTTGTTTGCTATGTGCTGCAACCCTGTGGTGTCCACACTGGTAGCTACCTGAAAAACAGAGGTAATAATGAAACTCATACTTTGGCCTCGTCATAGTTATTTGGACTTGAGGATCTCGGTTTTCCTTTTCCCCAAAGAATTGGAATCAATGTTTAATGTACACATTGCGGGGATACGAGAAATCTAGATAGCTGGAAGAATTCGATGAACGCATTCGTTGCGGAACAGTCTGCTACTCTACGACAATAATCACCCAGAGATCTAGGTTCCCCAGGTAGTCACCAATTGTTGCTACCGCAACGCTTCTCCCCGACTTTAGTTCACTTAAACCCTGGGACCCCTCCTCATCTTTGTTTACTTGGATTGATTGTCAAAGGCTTGGCGCCACCAAAGCATATCTGTTTGTTTCCTCTCGAATATTGAATGCCCGCTTTTTTGTTTGCCGCGTACAGTTTAGTTTGGGTCGTTTTTGGTTTGTTCACTACCCGTAGAACATTGATATTTGCCTTAGCGAGAAAATTGATTTTTGGCTGCAAGTTTGATGCTTCACGCTGTTGGCTTTCTCTTTGGATCGAGCCTCTTTCTAAAGATACTGAGCCCCACCTCACCCACCGTTGCGGCTCCCTGACTAAACTTTCCGCCCGACTGGAGTTTCATCCGACGCCCGATTCGCTGTGTAAATCGCTGGCTCTAGAGTTTCGGCTCACCCGCCGTTGCGGCCGGAAGAAGGGAGTTGGCTTCCGATTCAGTTTTCACCCCATGTCCGACTTACCGTCCCCCGCCCGCACTTTTCCTTTCACCTCGTCGCTTGTCTCCGACCTTAGTGCCGTCCGCCATTGCGGTTGTGACACTCTTCCTGGTTCCCGAAGCACTTTTTCCCAACGCCCGATCTCCTCCTCTGTTCGCACGGGTCCTCAATCATCCGGTTCCTATGCTCCTCCGTCGTTGCAGCCCTTGAGGTCTTGTCCTGCCCAATGCAGAAGTTGGCCAACCACCGATTTACAATTTTCCGCCTTAAGCCTTCGCAAGTACTCGCCCGGACAAACCAGGCCGGCCCCTTGTGGGTCTATCATTTGGGTTGGAAAGTTTGAGTGTTTAAGTTTTCAGTTAAATTGATAATGCACCAAAGTTGGTTGCAGGAGGATTCCCATATATCGCTAAAGCAATCGAGAGCGAGGAAAAGGACAAAACAAACAAACGACAGAGCCACCGACGAGGCAGATCCATCAGTTACTGTTCAGAAGATAAACGCCTATGAAATGATTGGGAAAACGCAACAGTCAAGGAAGAAGATGAATCGTCAAGGATGCAGAAAAGACACAGGCTGGAAGGCAGCTGAGGGGATAGGGGTTCTAGTTTAAATATAGAGAGGTAGGACTGGAAAAGGGCTTTTTTCCGCTGGAAGAATTTGTAATTGTTTACTTGTAAGAGGAGCTACCTCGTTTTGCTAAGAAAACTACGATTTTTCCTACTGGAAAGAGTAAAATGTGGAATGTATCGATGCAATTCAATGAATGATGTTGAAGAGGAACTATTTCATTTTCAGCAATCTTTTATTTACTGTAAGAGTATTTAATGTTTTGAACCTATGTTCTTGTTGAATGTTCTTTAGTAATTTTTGGGTATATTTCCACTATGAGCGATAAATGTGTTATAAAATGATCGGCTATCTGATCATTTGAATATCTTTAAGCGTTCATGTGCTGTAGAAGAAGTAGCAGCCACCTATGGTTCTTCTTATTGTATGTGAAAATGTATTGCTCATCTAAAATGATAACTTTGCTCCCTAGGGATAGTTTAGATAGTTAGTTTATTTCTGTTTGTATCTGGTTTGGTTGCCGGTGAGCACAAGACAAGAGGTAAGAACCTGCGTATCACTTTGTGACCGCTCCCTGCATCTTGACTACCCTGCATTTAGTTAGGCACGTGCATATCATTTCTTTTAAGTCAAAATACAAAAAACTCGGTGGGCCGGGCCGCAACTGGTAAAGCCTTTGTTTGTTACTTGACCTACGATAGCCGGACCACAAACCGGACGGATTCCCTATTCCAAACAGTCAACGGGCTAGTTGGGAACGTTGATTGGGGAGAATCCCTTATTGTTGCCACCTGTGAATTTCCAGGCCTCAACAAACCCATAAACCGACACATCAGTCCACAGGGCTTCCAGGAGAGCCCACATGTGTGGAGGAGAGAGACAGGGTGTAACTCCCCATAAAGGATGCTGAATATCAACTCTGGATTTGTCCAGATCACCTCCTTCAGTCACAGATTTGTCAGAACTAGTTAATCTGGTTCAGATCTTACTAATTTCAATCAAATCGGCTGAGAATCCACTGATGTAGGATTTTGGATTTGCTCCACTATTCATAAATTTATTAATTAAAATAATCAATAATTGATTTTTGGGACCCGAGTGATGGAAAATCACTCAAAACTAGGAAATAGTGGGTCCATGGGCTTACATGGTGCTCTTAGCTTGAAAATGAGCACCTACATGACTTAAACTGATTACTTGGCCCACTTTTATTACAGAACCAATTTTTCCAATTAAACTATTAAAAAATAGCCTACGTTTTGGAAAAATTAAATTTTAATAAAAAACACTGAAAAAATTAAAAAATTTAAAAAGTTGAAAAAACCTAGGGGGATTTAGACATGTTCATATGACTCGACCATGATTCCTATCATGTTTATACATTGACACGTAGACTCTAATAACCTCAATAGGCCTAAATGCCAAGCCGACCACCCCAACTTTGGAGGTATGGAGTGAAAAACTCAGAAATTATCAGTTGTTTATTCAACAACCAATAATAACCAAGGGAAAAAACACCTTGGGCTGATTGGATAAATAAAGTCTAAGAGTCCAAGTCTTTTACAGACACTATCATTCTAGAACATTTATTACAATTCCCCCATGGGGTATGAACATGTGATATAGTACAACAAAGCTTACCAGAAGCAAAACTGAAGGTCTTCTGAAGTCCAAACAAGTTATCCTTGTCCGATTCACCAAGCTCACTTGATAAAAAACCACTAAGTACAACTTAGGTGGTAACATTATGGCTCCAACTATGGGACGTGTGCTCAATCTGGTCTTTAAGGCAAGGAGAGGATATGAGAACACCAGAATCTCTTGAGATTTGAGATTTTTTCAAGATTGTTGCAATGATTGTCCAGAAATCCCTCATGAGGAAACCATTACAGAGATCGACACTTATGAAGAAGTTTATGATGTGTATGATGATACTCCTCTATGTTCATCACTTAGGGATGAAGTTTTGGAAACTTTAAATTCTCATAATATCTTTGAAACCAGAAAAAAAAAGTCGTACTCGAGGATAAAAATATTTATCGCTGGCAACGGCGCCAAAAAGTGTTGCCTCCTTTCACACACCTGGGTCATGTGGCAGAAATCTTCAAGCCACTTGGTGTATGCTTAGGGGCAAGTCTCAAGTCAAGGTTGTCACCTTGTTCTTGTCTCCTCCGTTTAGGCTCAACTCCTAATGAAGTCAAAGGGGGTAGACCCTATTTAATTACTAAGGCTAATTAGTTAGTGTGATGGTGTTATATTGATTAAGTTGTTTAGGAGTTTTGAAATTAACCAGTGGAAACAAAAGATAACAAGACGCAATATTTTAAGCAAATAAGCACAGTAATGACACTCAATATATATATAAATGAAAGAAACAAATCACCAGTGCCTTAAAAGGAGGCAATAGAGAAAATAATGTGCTTGCATGTGCTTGAATGAATGTTTTGCAAATGTATCTTGGTATATTTTAAATTAGTGTGGAATGTGAATGAGTTAAATTTGCAAAAAGGGGACTCCAGATATACCCAACGGGTACTTGGAGTGTCCAAAAGTGAACTTTCAATGCTACCCGCAAGGTGTTTGTGGGCTAGAATGGAGTCTTGGAGACTATTGTTCATATTGCACCCATTAGGGTGTGACAAAGATCAGTGCCTCAAGTTCACTTTCCAGTTGTTCCCACTCCTTTGGGTATTTTGCCACCGCTTATAGTTCGTTCGAGGCGTTGGATTTCCGCTTGATGGTTTTTCAATTTGGGAGGTGAGGATTAATTAATCTAGTCACTCAAGTTCTTTTGATGCAGCTTGACTGATCAGATGAACCGTAGCCAAGTGCAGAGCATACACACCAGAGTCTTGTCAATTTTAGTAAATTTTAGACAAGGTGTTCTTATTAAAAAGAAACCCCCGCAGGAACCTCTTTCAGTCCAAGTGGACCTCAATCACGGAATCAATGAGGGGTTGATTTTATTATGATTAATAAAACAAATGATGATATCAGATGAAGCATAAAAAGATAAGCAAACCACAATTTTCTAATTAGACTACCACGACCCTTTCTTCACCTTTCGGCTCAAAAGGAGGCTCGTGGAGTAAGTATTAAAGTTACTTTGAAAACACCAAATATGGAATATGGAAATGATTTTAAATCAAAGTATACTACCCTGCAAATTATAACTATGCTAGATTGAAAAAAGATGAACAAAAAGTAAAAAAGACACGGACGCAAATTCCCCCAAAGGGGATGGTGGAGCCTGTTTGAAAATAACTTTTTTTTTATTAGCAGCAATTTACAATATCAACAAACTGAAATTAATGCACTTTGATCCTTGTTATCTCTGATCCAAAGGATTACAACAAGATTGTAACAAGCTAAACTAAAATCACAGTGGCGGGGGAAACCTATGGGAAGCTTTGGTTCCCCCAAGAGTCGGAAAATGGGCAGAGTCTCCTTCTATTTTTTGTTAAACCTACTAAAAATTAGTGATCAATTAAAATCAAATGTTCCCAAACACACTTTAAAAGTGTTTTGGGTCCCCACACTAGTTACCAAAAAAAAACTAAGTAAAAAATTGTTAAAAGGGGCTAATCTGATTTTGCAAAAAGGAACCAAGGAAAGCAAGCTCTACTTGGGATCTTGGCTTTCTGTTTGGGCAGCCAATGAGATATGCACTTTTATTGCATAATTTAAATCTTTAAAGAACGAAAAAAATAACTACCTTATGAGCAAGCTTTAGATCTAATATTTAGCTACTTGCAAAAAGGGAAATTCCTACACCTAGATCTATCTTTATGAAATTACAGATCTAAGTAGAAAGAATCTTATGAAATAGATCTAACAATATATATTCAATTCTTAGAACTAGATATGATCATAAGAGGAAGAGACAGGTAACCGAAAGTTTGATTTTTTAAAGAAAGGAGAAAAAGAGGAGAGAAGGTCAGCTCGTTGCTTGAATGGAACAAGCTGAAAGGTGGTCCTTTTGTGGAGAGCTGAGGGAAAGAGTCTTGAGATTATTGGATAAGGAACACCATCAACCTTGATCCACACCTTCGTCCAATTAGGAACCTACAACTAGATAATACAAGCCTACACAACACCTCGTGAGATCTGGATATAGATGTATAAAACAGCAAAAATGAAAGCTCATGCAAAAATAATATTATTTAAGCATATAACTGAAATTATTGAGAATACATAATTATATTGATAAACAAGAGCAAGCAATCTAACTTTCCTATTTTACACTCTTACTTGATTCAACCAAATCCTTGAAGCCCGAAAACAAAAGCAACACAGAAACTGGAAAGAAATTGCAGTCACCACATTAGCAGCATGACACTGAGAATCCACACAAACACATGCACTACACAGTATAGCCTCCAAAGCTTCTTTATTCACAAAATATAGTAGTATTACAATGGAAACATCTCCTCAATCCATCTCTAACTAGCTTGGAAGAGGAAACCTATGCTTTATTTATACAAAAAATAGGAGATCCATCCCAGGGGGGCGCAAATCCCAAGGAGACAAACCACTGCAGCTAAGGGAGAGTCAATCAGTGCTAATCTGAAGCTGAACTGAGCCTACTTTCCAATCAGGGGGTTGATTGAGCTGACACATCAACCCATAAACCAACAAATCAGTCCACAGAGCTTATAGGAGAGCCCACACGTGTGGAGGAGAGAGATAGGGTGCATCTCTCCATAAAGGATGCTGAAGATCAACTTTGGATCTGTCCAGATCACCTCCTTCAGTCAAGGATTTGTCAGATCCAGTCAATCTGGTTCAGATATGACTGATTTCAATCAAATCAACTGAGAATCCACTGATCTAGGATTTTGGATTTGCTCCATTATTCATCAATTTATTAATTAAAATAATCAATAATTGATTTTTTGGGGCTTTCTGACCTGAGTGATGGAAAATATCTCAAAACTAGGAAATAGTGGGTCCATGGGTTTACATGGTGCTCTTAGCTTGAAAATGAGCACCTACATGACTGAAACTGATTATTTGGCCCACTTTTATTACAAAACCAACTTTTCCAATTAAACTATTAAAAAATAGCCTAAGTTTTGGAAAAATTAAATTTTAATAAAAAACACTGAAAAAATTAAAAATTTTAAGAAGTTGAAAAAACTTAGGGGGACTTAGACATGTTCATATGACTCGACCATGATTCCTATCATTTTTATACATTGACACGTAGACTCTAATAACCTCAATAGGCCTAAATGCCAAGCCAACCACCCCAAATTTGGAGGTATGGAGTGAAAAACTCAGAAATTATCAGTCGTTTATTCAACAACCAATAATAACCAAGGGAAAAAAAACCCTTGGCGGATCGGATAAATAAATTCTAAGAGACCGAGTCTTTTACAGACACTATCATGCTAGAACATTTATTACAATTCCCCCATGGGGTATGAACATGTGATATAGTACAACAAAGCTTCCCAGAAGCAAGATTGAAGGTATTTTGAAGTCTGAACAAGTTATCCTTATCCGGTTCACCACGCTCACTTGATAAAAACCCACCAAGTACAACTTAGGTGGTAACAAGGAGAAAACAATAAGTTCCAGTGAGGCATCACAGAGCATCGGGATTTGGTAAGTTTTCTTCAGCATCTCATTCTTACATTTAGAAAAGCTAACTTGCTTGTTGGTCATGTGCTCTCTCTGGATCACCTCACAACTGAAATCCATCCGATCTTGAATGAATGAACCTAGCCTCTGGATCTCTTGAAAAAAATTAGCCTCTCGATCTTTTTCCCTAAATTGTTTCATAGGGCCATGAAAACCTAGATATTTAAAACTAGTAAAATGCCACATCAAACCTATTTTTTATTTGTTGAGGATTTTCAATTCCCTTGTTGCTAAACTCTTTTTCTCAAAAAAATGTCCTTCCACCTTAAGTTGCACTCTTCTACTAAAACATTGTCTTCCTCCCTAGCCATTGAAGTCATGGTTTGAAAAGACAATACAAGGGTTTGCATATATTGCAGGATTTGGGCCATCTCCTAAGGGGAAATTACAAAACTATGTACTTTAAGTAACCATGCGACATGTATGGAGAATTGACTTTGTGGAGTTGACATCACCTCAGCTTCCTTGCTTTTCCATTCTGCTTGACATTTCAAAATTGGGAGTTGCATGGGTAGGAGTAGTCACATGGGTAGGATTTAGATGCAGATGTAGTGAATAGAGACTTACTGGACATGCAAGACATTAAAAAATTATCTCAAATTCGTTTGGCGGATTTTATGGTAAACACGTGGTATTTTTCAATTCGTTAGATGTACGACGATTGTGCTACATTGTATTAGAAACTTTGCTTCAGAAAAAACACCTATCGACATAAAAATTAGAACCATATTGTTTTGTTTTTATCAATACAAAATTATCTTGAATAATACTCTTAAGTAAACATGCCAAGGATCCATTTTTATAAGGTTAAGAACAATCTGTCCCACAAATCATTTGATATCAAAAAAAGAGGAATCTCGTCTTTAAAGTTTCCTTTGCTTGTAACATAAAAAATAGCTATGCATTCAAAAATAAATTCCAACCAAATAAAATGGAATATTTAAAAAAATTAATTATAAATTAAATTAAAAAATATTGAAAAATATTTATAAAGAAAATCAATTTATACCTTCCAATCTTTCTAATCCAATATTCCCCGTCCTAGGGCAGGGTCGTCTATTACTATAAAACCATTTATCCGTTTCTTTCATTACTTGATTAATGGAGAGGGAGTGTCAACAAATTTCTTGTTAGAAATATTTTGATGTTAGGCATAATTTCTTAATTATATGTTGAGGGAAATATTTATGAAGCAAACAAGCCTTATTAGAACAACACTTGTGATATTTGTGTCTTTGAACTATTTTCTTTTGTGTAATTATTGTATGTTGTCCATCTAGGATATAAAATTTAGGATATAAAATTTCAATGGATTCTTTTAAAATTTATCTTCAATCACTAACATAACAAGGAAGTCTCATCACATTGTGATATGGAAATAAAATAGCCTCGCTAGTTGTTGTTCTGAACATTATAACGAATGATAAAACAAGCTCAACCTCTTCTTCATCACTTACTTTTTAGTATTACTAATGTGGAGGCACTATTTCACATCTAGATACAGACAAAATTTTCTCACCAAAAAGAAAATATTTAATTTATTCCCTTTTACTCCCTTTGAATTTTTCAAATATTTTACCAGCCATCTTCATGAGGGTATTTGAAGGACTTCCTTTCCAAGTTTTGAAAGTTGATATATAAATATATTTTTCTGAATCAATTAAACAATCTCTTCATAAATGTTGACATATTTCATGATGAATATTTGTGATCTTGTTTGTCATATTCATGAAATGTAATACATAAGAGGATTTTTTTAAAACAAATTTTTTCTTAAAATAGATATAATTTTTTTCAAATTGGTTGCATTACTTTTCCTTAACCGATTTGATCAATCATATGATGGTAAAACCCAACTTTGACTTGCAAATGATATGTTGGCATCCACTATATCTCTTTTTCACAAGGTGTGGATGATAATTAGAAACTGAAAGATCCATTTGAATTAGAAAATATTTGTTTTTCTCAATAACCCCCATTTCTACACATGTTATGTATCATTGAAAATATCCATAGCCATGACTATGCCAATAGAAGATGCTTTTTATTCCTCGATAGAAAAAATCTATAAAGCAACAAGAAATTCCATGGCTCGACTAACTCAAAATAGCATCCATGTGAAATTCTCTAATGTTGTGTTCTATTTTTACTATAGAAATGGGATTTCCCCATGACGGGTGCCAGTAGAGAGTCAACACCACTTACAATGAGTAATCCTAGGAGTGATAGGTTGGCCAATGAATGCAAATATGCATGTGGTATATGTGTCAAGGTAATCGTAACTCCTCACGGTACAAGAATACATCATAATTTGGGTACGGAGCATGGTATTAGAGTTTGTATCATACTAGCTAAATCAAACATAGCTCGTGTGCTGATGGTGTCCCATGGCTATCAACAAGGTTGTAAAATTTCTTGGCCTTTGATGATTTTTATGTTCTATGGGATTGGTTTATTTTTTTTCTTTTGAGGCCATAACCCCTAGCCTATGGGGGGAACTGCATGCAAACTTCTTTAGGACAAGAACCTTATTTCGACAGTCTGTTAGTATGTTTTTTTTGTTTCTTATATATTACTAGTAGACACTATTTTATTGGGAAGAGTATAGACACTTGTTTTGACATGGATCAACTTTGAAATGGCACTGTACAACTTTATTTTTTTAGAATAAATGATAATTTTTCAAACTTTACAAAAAAAATAGTGGATTAACATTTAAAAATGATTCGTTACTTGGAAAAGGATTGGTCGATCCTTCCATTTGATACCTTAAAAATATACCATCATCATTGAGAAATTGTTGAGAAGGACATACAATTCATTATCCAAGAAGAAATGGTCCAGGTTTTGAGATGTTTAGAATGATACTTTGAAGGACAAGAAAAACCTAAAATTCCATATACTGAATGAGAAAAGAATAAAATGAAATATACTTTTATATTTTTTTAGAGAGACCATATATGAATGAAAAAAGAAAGGATGAGGTGATCCTTTTAATGAATCCAACTCTGAGTTGGATCCATCATTTTCATAGATATGACAAAAGTACAAAGGTATAGAATGGGAAATTAACAATATGAATAAAGATGTGGCATTGAACAAATAACTGTTTCGTGTCCCCATGAAAGGATGGGATGATCCTTTCATTGGATCCACCTCTGCGTTGGATCCATCATTTTCATAGATATGACCAAATTTACAAAGGTATAGAATGAAAATTAACAATATCAATAAAGATGTGGCATCCAACAAACAATTTTTTTCCTATCCCCATGATAAATCTATGATAGTGAGGTGTTATCTAACTCTTATACATTAACTATATGGAGAAAAAACTATCATAGGACCCTTCAAAAATATATCATTTTTATGAGAGAATGCATAGTAAAAGTATTGAGAGACAACATTAAGAGTACACTAGGAATATGGATTGAAAGTCCATACACTAATTGATAAAGGAAGGTTCAGCTGATAATTTCATTGGATAAACCTAGTCGTCAGATATCTACATATTTTTGTATGAAAAATCGAATGCTTTAAGTATAGATAGAGACTTTGATGCCATCATAAATTATTTGTTTTTCTACACATCTCTGTTTCTTTTCCACGTGAGAACACTACAACAGGAGGCATTGTCTAACCATTCTACATTAACTCTATTATGAAACAAGGATCAAAGAACCCTTCAAAAACATACCATGTTTCTAGGAGAATACAATATTAGAGGATGGTTCAAAATATGTAGTGTTAGTATGGTTGGGAGACCATATACTAAATGAAAAAAAAAAGATCGTTCAATGCTTTAAAGGGGCCAGTCTCTTCTGTAGAACAATCATCTCAATATATCTAAATAATGTTTCCAAGGTATCATTGGGGATACCATATACTAAATCAAATAGGAAAATCAGATGATCCTTTCACCAAATCCACCTCTTTTTTGGATCAATCATCTATTAAAGATGTCCAAAATTTCCAAAATATAAAATGAGAGCTACACACTATCATTAAATATGTGTTTTCTAAAAAAATATGTTTACTTTCTCAATGAGAACACTATGATAGGGAGATGTTGTGTGATTCTTCTATGGTATCTATATGATCATGGAAGGATTGAAAAAACCATCCAATACATATCGTGTTTCGTCGGTAATACAATATTGGAAGAGAATGTTTCAGTGTGTACAATATATTTATGTTTGGAGATAATGTATACTTAATGAAAAAGGAACGATCAGTCGATCCTTTCATGATATACACCTCCTCGTTGGATGCAATATTTCAATATATTTGACCAAAGTATCCAAATTATAGAACAATACATTGACAAAATGGTTAAATATGTATTTGAAAATCCATTTCTTTTCCTTTGCTTATGAGAGAACTATGAAAGATAGATGTTTCTTGACTCTTCTTCATTAACTATATGAAATTATCTATTGAATCCTAAAAAACATACTATGTTTATAAAACAATACAATATTATAGGAGGACATTTTAGTGTGTACACTATATGTATGGTTGGAAAGACCAAATACTGAAACAAGAATTAAGGTTTGGTCGATCCTTTTGTCAGATATACCTATTCGTTGGATACATAATTTTAGTAGATACAACCAAAGTTTTCAAAGTATAAAACAAAACTTTGACACCATCATTAAATATGTGGTGGACAATAAATATATGTTTTCATTCTTTGAGAGAACAATATAATAGAGACGTGTTATTTGACTCTTATTCGTTAACTCTATGATAAAGGATGGATCAAAGGACCAATTTGAAGATATATCATGTTTATGGAGGAATAAAATAATGGAGGAGGATGGTTTAGTGTGTACACTAAGTATGGTTAAGGAGAACATGTACTAAATGAAAAATGAAGGATCAACTAATCCTTTCAATGGATACACCTATTATATGGACACATCATTCGAGTATAGACAACCAAAGTTTCCAAAGTATAAATTGATACTTTCACACCATCATCAAATATGTGTTTTCCTCAATATATTTGTTTCCTTTTCCTCCCACAAGAACACTACAGGAGGAAGGTTTTGTTTAACCATTCTACATTAACTCTTTGATGAAAGAAGGGTTGGAGGACCCTTTAAAAACATATCATGTTTCAATGATAACATAATAATAGAGGAAGATGATATGGTGTGCATACAATAAGCATGGTTGTGTAGACCTAATATCAAATGAAAAAGGAAGGATTGTTTGATTCTTTCACCAGATCCATGTCTTATGTAGATCCATCATTGTAGTGGATCCAACCAATGTGTCCAAAGTATAGAACTATAATGTGGCACCATCATTAGAGATGTGTTGGGAAATCAATCTCCTTTCCTTCCCCCATGAGAAAACTATTAAAGAGTGGTGTTGTCTCACTCTTTAAACTTAACTCTATGATGAAGTAAATGGAAAACAATCCTTTCAAAAAAATCTTATTTTTGGGTGAATACAATATTGGCATACGATTTCAATATTTTCTATATAAGCATAGTTAGGGATAGCATTATATAAAGAATGAGAAAGAAAGGACCGAATAATCCTTTCCTGGGATGATTCTCTTCAGTGGATACATGTCTTTAGTAAGTTTGAAAAAAGCTTCCAATGTATAAAATACGTTTTGACACCCTCATTAAATATGTGTTTTCTAAACCATGTCCTTTCCTTTCCCTATAAGAACACTATGAGGGGTGGTGTTTTTTTACTCTTCTATTTTAACTATACGATGAAAGAGGAGTCAAATGACCCTTCCAAAACATATCATGCTTCTAGGATAATACAACATTGGAGGATGATAGTTTAGTGTGTACACTATAAGTATGATCGGGAATACCATGTACTAAATGAAAAAAGGAAGGATTGACTTGTCTTTTCACTAGATATACTTCTTTGGTGATTAATTTTAATATATATGGGTAAAGTTTCCAAGGTATAAAACAATTATTTGACGCTATCATTAAATATTGTTGATGTAATTGTAACTTCGGAATGTATTCACTTGTATATTTTATGTATTGTACCCTGATGTTTATTCTGGGAAGCATCTGTAATGTAATTGAGTCATGTCATATCCCGATGTTCCTATCAGGATATTCAATAATATAATACAAGTCATGTAAAGTCATTGTGAGTAACCCTCTTATTGATCAAGGGTTAAAGTCTTCGCAGTTGTGGGGCCCTAGGGTTATTAGACTATCCTAGACAAGTCGACCCTAGGTGAGTTATTGTAAGTCAGGGCAATAGTCCCCATCGTTGTGTTAAGGTTAACCCTCCTTGTTGATTGGAGGGGAAAAGTCCCCACAAGTTATGGGGCACTAGGGTTATTATACTCTCCTAGACATGTTGGCTCTAGTAAGTATTTTTTAAGTGGGGCCGACATGTTGAAGTGGACATCAAGTGAATGAAAGAATATAAATAGAGAGTGAGCCTCTCTATTTATCACACACTCACTCACTCACTGGGGCACATGAGTGAGACAAGAGAATCTCTCTCAAGTGTGAGAGAGAGAACAAGCTGTGGAGATCATCTTTTATGTTTTCGGGTTTTACTACTGCCATTGGTGCTCATTCTATCTCTGAGGAAGTTGCACGGTTTTCTCCTTTATGGTTTCCTCTAGGGAAATTCTTTGTGTCTCTTATCTCTTGTGTTTATTGCTGTGCATGTTATTCTCTCAGATAAGATCCTAAGATAATGCTAGCTTGAATGATAAAAATCCAACATGGTATAAGATCTAACCTGACGAGAAGACATTGTGCAGCTATAGAAGCTAGGTATTCTTACTTATTTTTTGTCTCTATCCATAATCCATTAGCAAAAGTATGCTAGGATGAATCTCCATTGAAAGGCACATCTTTCTGTCGAAGCAGAATTCGATTCCGAGCATTTTTCAGTTTTTGGTGCGGGAAATTAGGGATTCTTACAGAAGAGGAATTTTTGAGTGAGCCCGGCATAGGATTGATATCCTCATCAAAATCAAAGTTTAAAGACCTACTTCAATATTTTTGGTTGGGTATAACTCTAGGAAATTCAAACCCTAGTTTGACCCGGGGCCGAAAAACCCTAAAATACTAAAACTGATACGTTTTGGTACATTCACTATATATCAGGATTCGAGAAGGATAGGAAGCAAAAAATTTCACAAGATGAAGATAAAATCCTGATTTAGACTGTGTCTAAAATTCGGCCTCAGGTTCACTATATTCTAGGAGATATGATCCCTCCAAGTTAGGGTTCTATCCTCTTCCAGGATTCATCCCTAAACAGGACACCTGGGGAGAATTGCAATATCTCAGGCTACTAAGGTCCAAATGAAATTTATAAATATGTTCTATAAAGTGCATAGAATTTAATTTATGTGGTAGACATTGCAGACCGCAAAGATGAAACAGCGACATGTGGACATCCGTACAACATCGCTATGCTGAACAGTCCTGAAACAGGTCACCTTGGGAAAACGATATTAAGTCCCAATTGGTGAAACCAATTCTGATGAAACCTGTGGTTTTGGAACACAAACAAGTGAGGCTACCTCAGTGTGAAGTTTTAGACATATAGGTGCAGTAATTTCAGAGATACCATAGAAACAATATCAAATTTTTTTGCAGAAGAAATTGGTAAACTAGGGCTTCTTGTTCTGGGAGCTTCCCTCCACTATTTTTAGAAAATGAGTACATTGGACAGCTCACCTTGAAGAGGTATATCTTTCTATCCAATCAGATCTAAAATATTCCAAGTTTTGAAAATTATGGTTTCTCTGACAAACCCTAGATCAGCCATCTCCAGAACCAAGACAGACACCTCAAATCGGTAAGATCTAATCTATTGCTATTTTCATTTGAGGTTATCATTTCAAAGTGATCTATCACATTATCTAGATGAGAAGCTTGGTGAATTTGACAACTTCCAAGCATGGAAGTATATGATCTCTCTGAAGAAAATGAATTGGACACCTACATAAGTAGATAAGTTCCAGTTCCAGAGGGAGATGAGGCTAAAAACCTTACACAAGAAGAACTTATTCAAGGTCAAGAATATCATTGCTGATTCAATCAAGTATCACCTTATACCATAAGTGTCTTCCCTATAGACACTGAAAGAGATGTTTTACTCCTTGACCAATTTATTTGAAGGGAAGAACCTAAATTGGAAAATGACTTTGAGAAAACAGTTGTAGAATGTGAAGATCCATAATGCAGAGACCATACAGTCACACTTTACGAAGGTCTCTCAAATCATAGAACAACTTGTAGCAGTAGAAGAATAAGTGGAAAATGCAGAAGTGGTGATAGCCATATTGAATGGCCTCCAAGGATCATGGGATTCATTCATGCGAGGAATGTGTGCTAGAAGGAAGTGATTACTTTCAGCAGACTCTGGGAAGAAGAAGAAGCTCGACTCTTAATAAGAGAAGAGAAGATGGGAGCAACTGAAGATCAAGCTCTCACCATCCAAAGAAGATACCTCAAGCGATGAGGAATATGAAGAACTCAACTCTTGAATAACCTCTTATCCATCTTATCATTTGGATTAGAAATGATGCTATTATGAATATGATAAATCTGAAGGCTCAAGAAGGAGTCTACCCACAAAACAAATAAATATAACTATTCAATTGTCATTTCATGATATTGTTTTGTTATACATTTGTTTATATTCAATTGATGTATTATGCATGATATAATGTTTTCATTAATGACAATATACTACTAATATGCATGTGATGGGTAAGTAGCTCATGGTGCTATACAATTATCCATTGATACTTATCTAGAATGAAACCTCTTTGCTGACATATTGGATTAGTGCATAATCTCAATGTTGTCCTGGTGGAGATGGAAGGCATCTAGAAAATTTTCTGTGAGATATGGATGAATGTTGTATTGGATAAAATAGTTGCATTATCATATATTTATGCATAAGAATTTGCCATTATGAAATGTTTCTAAACATACAACTAATACATTTGACTTGTAGAAAAAATCACGTACATAATCACCTACAAGAAAAGAAGGATGAGACTTGTTCCGAAGAACAAGTGACGACAGATAAAGAATAATATGACGAATGTAGTGACATCATTCATGCAGAACCTTCCATCTATGAAGAAGTAACCAAGAACAAAGGGAAGACCAATTCAAGAAGAATGATGCCTAGGATGTAGTATCGATACATGAAGGGAATTTCATAGTTCCATCATGCAGTAGATGGAAGCATCGTGGGATACAAGGCAAGATTCATAGCACAAGGCTTCTCACGAAAAGAGTGCATAGAGTACGAAAGATAGAGGGAGTATGATGCTTCACTTCAGAGGGAGTGGCTATAGAATATCCCAAGGTTTAAAATGGTACAACAGGGTGGATAGCTTACTGGTGACTGTAGGCTTTACTGAGAGTAAAGAGGATTCCAACCTTTTCGTCAAGGTTGAAGGTGGAAGACTAGTGATGCTCCTGTTATATGTCAATGACTTGTTCCTGAAAGAAGTTGCAAGAAGGAGACTTGCTGTTGAGTTCAAGATGAAGGACTTGGATATGGTGCACTACTTTTTAGTCATGGAGGTGTGGCAAAATCTCCCTAGGACAAGGGAAGTATGCATTAGAGATCCTCAAGAGGTTCAGGATGATGGAATGGAAGGCCATGACCACACCTATGGCATCGAACCTGAAGCTACTGAGTGTTTATTCATCAGAGTCAGTTGATGCCACAATGTATCATCAGATGATTGGGTCCTTGATGTACCTAATGAATACAATACCAGATATTTGCTTTGTTGTGAACACCTTGAGCCAGTTCCTGATAGATATGAGACATGTTCACTTGATTGCTACAAAGCATATTCAGAGGTACCTAAAGGGTACAATTGATTATGGGCTCAAGTATGAGGTGAATCAAAAGATTAACTTGGAAGGTTATGTTGATTCGTATTGGGCAGGAAGTGCCATTGATAGGAAGACAACTTCAGGGTGGGATCAGGTGTGATCTCTTGATTTAGCAGGAAGTAGTCATGTGTGGCACTGAGTACAAGCTGAAGTAGAGTATGTTGCAGCCTGTTCAACTAGTTTTGAGGAAATCTGGCTAAGGAATCTACTGTCTGATTTATTTAATCTCCAGTTGGATGCTACTTATATATATTGCGACAACCAGAGTTGTGTGAATTTGTCAAAGAACCTAGTGTTCCATGACAAGTCAAAGCATATCAAGATCAAATATCACTATATCAGGGATATGGTGCAGAGAGGAGCAGTAAATCTCCAGTATGTTGCGATGGATGAACAGATAGCTGATGTGTTGACGAATCCATTAGCCGGAGTGAAGTTTGAGTACTTTAGGGAGAATCTTCGTGTTCTCCAGGTCGAGGTTCCTTCCAAGGGGAAGTGATGAGTCCATGAGCCATTCTGACATGGTGAGAGGATTGGTTCCTTCCATGGTTAGATGTAAGGGATGAGCCATTCTATCATGGTGAGAGGATTGGTTCCTTCCATGTCAGATGTGAGTACTAATCCATTCTGATGTGACTATAGGATTGGTTCCTACATGATCAGATATAAGTGTTGAATGCCATTATATGAATGGAGGCACCTAGTAAGTTACCAAGAATACTCAGTCTGGGGCTGAGGGCTATTTGGATGTGATTGAGGGATGTGTTCCCACATGATCAGATATAAGTGCAAGGTCATTTTGATGTGATTGAGGGATGTGTTCCCACTTGATCAGATATAAGGGCTAACATGGTGTTGAATGTGTTCCTCTCAAGGTCAGATGTAAGTGTTGGACGAGCCATTCTGACTTAGGGTGAAATATAAGCGCCGAAGAAGACCTACATGGAGGCTAGGACTACAACCAACATGAAAAAGGGCTGGCTCTGTAGAAGTTCCTGTGACGAGAAGAATGAAGAGATAGCACCATTTGATTGAGATAGCGGAAGTAGTGATGATGATGATGATGCAATGATGATCTAGACTTGATGAAGATGACTTGACAATAAAGATGACTTGACGATGAAGATGACTTGAAGAAGAAGATGACTTGAAGATGAAGATGACTTGATGATGATCCAGATGATACAGAGAAGAAGACTCTGTATTGATAAAATGTGTCAATAGAATATATTATTAGTTAAGAGGGAGTGTTGATGTAATTTTAACTTCGGAATGTATTCACTTGTATATTTTATGTATTGTACCCCAATGTTTATTCCGGGAATCATCTGTAATGTAATTAAGTCATGTCATATCCCTATGTTCCTATCGGGAGATTCAACAATGTAAACAAGTCATGTAAAGTCATTGTGGGTAACCCTCTGATTGATCAAGGGTTAAATTCCCTGTAGTTGTGGAGCCCTAGGGTTATTAGACTATCCTAGAGAATTCGACCCTAGGTGAGTTATTGTAAGTCGGGGAAATAGTCCCCATCATTGTGTTAAGGTTAACCCTCCTTGTTGATCGGGGGGGAAAAGTCCCCACAAGTTGTGGGGCACTAGGGTTATTAGACTCTCCTAGATATGTCAGACCTAGTAAGTAATTGTTAAGTGGGGCCGACATGTTGAAATGGACATCAAGTGAACGAAAGAATATAAATAGAGAGTGAGCCTCTCTATTTATCACACACACACTCACTCACTGGGGACATGAGTGAGACAGGAGAAGCTCTCTCAAGTGTGAGAGAGAGAAAAAGCTGTGGAGATCATGTTTTATGTTTTAAGGTTTTACTGCTACCATTGGTGCTCATTCTATCTCTGAGGAGGTTCCGAGGTTTTCTCCTTTATGGTTTCCTTGAGGAAAATTCTTTGTGTCTATTATCTCTTTTGTTTATTGATGTGCATGTTATTCTCTCAGATAAGATCCTAAGATAATGCTAGATTGAATGATAAAAATTCAACAAATATGTGTTGGCCAACACTTCTCTACATTTTCTAGGTAGGGAGTTGTTAATCGTCAACATTAAGACAATGATGAAGGAAGAATTGGACGAACCTTCCAAAACATGTCCTGTAAATTTGGGAAAATACAAAATTGAAGGACAATGGTTTATTCAACTCATTTTTAGGATGTTAGTGAAAGGATCGGTTGTCCCTTCCACTAGGTTAACTTGGACACAAAATATGGTATTCTAGAATTACCATCTGATTGTTACAATGTCTATTTAGAGGAATTTTCACCAACATAAAAAAAGTGTCAAACACACCTTATTATCTTATCCATTGATGCTTATCCATTGATGAGTAAACTACGAGTATAGTTGGAAAGATAAAAAAAATTAGATTCCAAGGGAAATATCGACCGACCCTTCCATCTGATTCACCTATAATAGCAAGAACACAACCAAATATTGTAGGAAAGTGTTTCCATTGTATAAAGATAGGTCTTAACACAATCATTTAGGAAGTGTCATCCGACACTTCTCCCTTGTCTATTTACTTGAGTACTTTGTGTTGGAGGATGGTTTGCCACACTCTTCAAGAGGAATTATGTGTAGGAGGAGGTATCATGACACCCATCGATGAGATTTGTATGATGGAGGAAATTCCGGTTAACCCTTCTAGGCCAAACTCATTTCAAGGACATTACAATTAAGGAAGAAAATTATTTGGGCCACTGCTGTACACACTTCCAATGAAAGGATTGGCTAGCACTTCGCAATGGTTGATCCAACATTTGGGAAGTGTTGGACAACCCTCCCAATCCATTACTTGAGGCATTGGCACCGTTTCTTAGGATGTGTTGGTTTTCCTTTATTTTTTATCTCTCCTCGTGAGAGAATTATAGTGAGGATGTGTCGGTCAGCCCTTATAGGGAAATTAGATGATCTAGAAAGGGTCGACTAACCCTTGGATAGGCCCCCACTTTGAGGATACGAAAATGGATAATATGGTTTTGACGTCACTATGATGTCACCCAAATCATATAAAGTAAATATAATTACTTTCTATAAAGATTTCATTTTTTTGTGAATCTATGCAAGAAATGGGTAGTCTTTAATTGATTTTCACAATATTAAGAGCATCACATTCCACTCTCCCCCTATCATAATCCCCTTTAATAAAATAAACTACAAGGATAATTTACTAAGAATGTTTTGTATAGGATTTATATTCAATTGAGTTGTTGGTTTCCATAAATATATTTGAAGACAATATGACCTCCATCACATTAGACACAATTTAAGAGTTTCATTTGTCACTTGATACAGTTAGTTTATTTTGGCATGTTTAATTAACAAAAATGGTGGAAGAAGTGCACCCCTGCAATTGGTATGGGTGTGATTATCATATGCTCAATGAAGGAGGTGATGACACCTTTGTGAAGGGAGAGAGGATAGAGTTCCTGTCAAAAGAGATTTGAATAATCCATCACCTGTGAACCACATTCATTTCATTAATGAAGTAGAGGTAACATGTGATATTGTGTTCACATATATGTAAGATGTTATTGGAAGTGTAATAAAAAATGGATTTAAACAAGATCAAATATGACACTTAATGAGACAAGTACCACATAATAAAAATGTTTAGGTACTGGAAGAAGTATCTGTGATAGTTTCCATGTGAGAGTCCATGCATTTTGATCCCTCTATATGTAGCTCATCTTCAAGGCATGAATGTTGTCCTAAAGATGAGGCACAATTAGAAATATCAACAATGAATTCACAACTCCCTCTATGTTTAGGTATGTCAAAAGTGTGTAGATTATGTTCTATAGATTGTTGGAACACTCGAATGGTATCCTTTTTAAACTTCACCCCTCCATAACAACCATCGTCATATTCCTCTCAAAGAAATATTCTCCAAATTTACTTTGAAATGTTTCCAATTTTTTGACATATTTACCTTGTATTTATGAGAAAACCAAACAAATTTAAATTATTCTCAATATCTTTTTTATTTACTCCCTAAAATTTATGAAGTAAACCCATTCCCTCACTTCCACTTTAGGTTGACCAGATTCCAATATGGAATTTGTTCATACATGAGTTCAAGAAATCTTATCCAATTGGTCGTGATTAATATAGTTTTCATTTGTATTTAAAAGTATTTTAATGTTTGACACTTTTAGACACTTCTTTTGTCTTGTTGCAAGATTTGTGAGTAAACAAAAAATCCTCCAATTCTAATATCAATATTCCCACATCGATATTTGAATATGCACTTGAAAATGTGTGCCATTTGTGAAACCCATACAAAGAACTGAAAAGTGTTTCATCTATTACATAATATTTGTTTTATAGTTTTCAATGTTGATAAAAAAAATCATTAGATTTATCACCTATCAACGAGCTACCAAGGGTGGATGGGTGATGAACCAAACTGAATCCATCCTCCATGACTAATTGGACTATTTAATCATTTCGATGTCTCTCTCTTATCTCGCCACGCCCTAGAGAACACTAAGAATAATAAAAGTAAACAACTCCTATAAACCAAGGAAAAAAGTGTATAGCCAAAACTCAAAAAATTTATTAAAACATATAAAATTAACTTTAGTTTTGAAATATTATGCATCACCATAAGCATCATGAATTTATAATTTCACTAACATTTACAAGTTCTTTTACACATGGAAAACAATTTTTGTATTAAAAAGCAGTAATAAAAAATAAATTCTCATATAATTTTTTTTGAAATCAACGAAAATACCTTTGTGTTGAGAAATAAAATGACAAAATGAGTTCATGCACATCTCCTATTGCAATATATCCATGACTGAAAAATCAATTGATTTTTCGACCGGTTGGCTAAATGAACAAATCTACATATAGGATATAATGAAGGAACTGTGCCTTCCAGTGAAGCAAACCTATCAACAATGTGATCCCATAATATTAAAAAATTCCTTTCTTTAGCAATAGCATAATTTTTGGGATCCAATCTCAAGTCCATGAAATGTGGAACATCATGAATAAAGTGTCTCCTTTGAGTCCAATTCTCCAACATTTTATAACATATAAACCTATGAAAAACATTCAGAATAATACCTATAAATGTTGAGGAATGGGTACTCTTTACTAGGATTTTGGATGAATGCTTTAACGATTAAAAATGAAAAATTAAAGATAAATCAACAATTCAAGAAAAAAATTCCATTCACTAGTGAAAATAATTAATTGTATCAACAACAACAAGGCCACAACATGGTTTAGGTTGAAGAAAATTAATGTCCATAATTATGACACACAAAAGAAATGGAAAACAACATCAACATACAAAGTGCAACATAAATTTATCAGAGTTGCTTTCCTTAATAATATCCCTTCCCTTAATATAAAGATATACAATATTTGTACAAAGCTAAGGAAATTTAGGCTCATCTTCATCTTTCTCTCTTTTTTCTCTCCACCAAATATTTTGTTGACTTCTCCAAGAATACAATAGTGATAAGCTACAAAAAATGATTTAGGGCAATTTTGTACACTTAGAATACAATGCTCTCAGATACATCGCGAGAATAATAGAACTCATTATCCATAACTTTAAAATACTCACAAATAACATTTCTTGAAGATATTTCATCTTTCATCATCTTACAGTGTTGTGCTAAACCCTCAACTCAAGAATCATGATCAAATACTATAGACATCCAAACAAATTCATCCGATATTTTATCTACTACAATATGTAATTCTACTTCACTTAGGTCACACAATGGTTTAAAAAAATGTGAACCGTATGGTTTTTTTTTATTCTATACAAAATAATATTGCATAATGCTCTTAGGTGAACATGCTAACAATCCATTTTTATAAAGCTCCAAAGCAATCCACCATTTGCCCCACCAATTATTTGATCTTGGATAATGCTCTTAGGTGAATATGCTAAGGATCCATTTTTATAAAGCTCCAAAGCAGTCCACCATTTGTCCCACAAATTATTTGATATCAAGACAAAAGTCATATTGTTTTTTAGGTTGGCCTTGCTTACAACTTAAAAAATATCTATGCATTCATTAAAAAAAATATACCAAATAATGTAAAATATTAAGAAAAAAATTAATTACAAATCAAATTAAGAAATATTGAAAATACTTGTAAACCAATCTTCTTATCTAATATGCCCCTTCCTAGGGGGATGGTCTATTACTATAAACCCATTTCTCCATTGCTTTCATTACTTGATAAATGAATGGAGTGTCAACAAATTCCATTTCAAAAATATTTTGATGTTTGCATAATTTCGTAATTATATCCTATGGAACATCTTTATGTAATAAATGAGCTTTATAAAAATGATACCTTCTTGATTAACTGGTTGATATTTTCATTTTTGAAGTATTTTCTTTTGTATTGTTATTGTATGTTTTCTATTCAATATACAAAATTTCAAGGTACAAGTACTCTCATAAATTTCATGTTCATCATTAACATAACACGGAAGTCTCGTCGCTCTATTGTAGGCAAAAAAGATAGCCTCCTTGAGTGTTGTTTAGTATTGCAAATGTGGAGTTGCTATTTCACATTTATTGATATCCATAGAGAATATTTTCTCATTGAAAAGGAAATATTTAATGTGTTCCCTTTGACTCCCCTTCGATGTATCAAATATTTTACTGGCCTTCTCCATGAGGGTGTTTGAAATACTCCATTTCAAAGTTTTGAAGGTTGTTGTAGAAGATATTTTTCTAAACCAGCTAAACAAGATATTCTAAGAAATTTTAACATACTTTCATGATTAATATTTGTGATCTTGTTCATCATATTCATCAAATGAAATGCATAAGAGCATTTCTTTGACACAATTTTTTTTCTTAAAATGGATAGAACACATTTTTTCAAATCGAATGAATTTATCGACCCTAGCCATTTTGACCGATCGTATAATGGTAAAACCCACCCCTGTCTTGCACATGATATGTTGGAATCCACTGAATTTATTTTCATAAGGTTAGGATGATATTTAGAAACTGGAAGTCTACCGGTTTGAATTAGAAAACATGTGTTTTTCACAATAACCTTCACTTGGACATGCATTATGTCACAATTAAGAATATACATATTCGTGACTATGCCAATAAAATATCACTTTTCTTCCTCGACCAACGAAAATGTAAACTTCTATTATGGATGTCACATCCCCTCCCATCCACCAGAGAGGGAACCCGATCATTAGTGCTATCTAACCTATGCAGGAGCATCCAGCTCGAAGTTCAATCTATTCAACTCTATGTAAATTCTCTTACTTCCCAATAGCAGAAAAATTGGTTCTGTCAGTGCTCAATCCGACGATCTACAAAGAAAAATATCAGAGGAGATCGAACGGTGGAGAAAATCATGACATAAATCGACAGTCACAGTCTGTTCTACATCTAGGAACATTTCAATGACTAAGAAACAACCCGCAAGAATCAACGGTGCGGAAAGCTTCAGTCTGCGAATTCAGAGAAATATGGAAATTGCGGCCCCGCATCCCGCATGCGGAATAGACCGTTGCAGAAATAATTGGTTGTAGAAATAAATATTGTGAAGCTGCATCCCACATCCCGCATGCAAAAATGAGAGTTACGGAAGGAAAATCTGCGGGGAACAGAATTCATAGAAGGACGTTTCCGCATCCCGCATCCCGCAAGTTGCGAAAGGAAATTCAACATGTTAACAAAAATATTGGACAAATTTGATCATTCAGGCCATCACCAATCCAACCATCTAAGCATCATAATGTAATTTAAAATTTCCTTGAAAGAAACATACACAGATACATACAATTGCAATTATACAACAGAAGCAATTGTTTAATTCAACACATAGGCATGTTCATCATATGTCATTAAACAAATACAATTGTAGAGATTAACTAAAAGATACTTATCTTTAAAAGAAGTTTGTTTCGCAACTAGCTACGTCCCTACAACATTCCACCCAACCATAGGCCAGTGCACTCATCAATCTCTCAACAGCATTGCCACCCCCGATATGGGCATGATTCCCACAATGAATAAGGAACACTAGCAGGCTCACACATAGCCAAGAATACAACCAAAATTAGCCAAGCCAACATAGTTGGGTTTATCAGGCTACAAACAAATAAAAAATTCAATATACTATTGGGTTTATTAGACTGCAGTCAATCAAGACAACATTCTCATTAAGGACCAGCCAAGGCAACTAACAAATGGGTTTATCAGGCTGCAAAGGAGCTAGAAATATTGAACTATTAAGCTAGTGAACTCAACCACCGAGCTATGGACACATGCACTAATTGGGCTTGGATCCTCAAACATCTACACACCCAACACACAGAAGCATCCCCTTCTCTTCTACATAGTCCATCGGGCTATGCCTTCAATTCCAGTGATGTTCAGGGTTTGTAAAGAAGAAAACCAACACCTCTAGATCTATTTGTGAGGTTCATTCCTACACTAGGTTTATCAATCTATCTCAGACCCAATCCCACTAAAAACTAGTTCAGACCAAGGAAAAACATGCACACACAACAAATGACAAATTCAACCCAGGAAAATAGGCTTCCACTTGCTCTGTGATAGAGGAGACCATTGCACAACAAGACTGAGGATACCACAACTAGCTACGTCCCTACAACATTCCACCCAACCATAGGCCAGTGCACTCATCAATCTCTCAGCAGCATTGCCACCCCCGATATGGGCATGATTCCCACAATGAATAAGGAACACTAGCAGGCTCACACATAGCCAAGAATACAACCAAACTCAGCCAAGCCAACATAGTTGGGTTTATCAGGCTGCAAACAAATAAAAAAGTCAATATACTATTGGGTTTATTAGACTGCAGTCAATCAAGACAACATTCTCATTAAGGACCAGCCAAGGCAACTAACAAATGGGTTTATCAGGCTGCAAAGGAGCTAGAAATCTTGAACTATTGAGCTAGTGAACTCAACCACCGAGCTATGGACACATGCACTAATTGGACTTGGATCCTCAAACATCTACACACCCAACACATGGAAGCATCCCCTTTTCTTCTACATAGTCCATCGGGCTATGCCTTCAATTCTAGTGATGTTCAGGGTGTGCAAAGAAGAAAACCAACACCTCTAGATCTATTTGTGAGGTTCGTTCCTACACTAGGTTTATCAATCTAGCTCAGACCCAATCCCACTAAAAACTAGTTTAGACCAAGGAAAAACATGCACACACAACAAATGACAAATTCAACCCAGGAAAATAGGCTTCCACTTGCTCTGTGATAGAGGAGACCATTGCACAACAAGACTGAGGATACCACAGATGAACAATTTAGAAAAAAAACATAGTTCTGCAAGTAGGATGAATTCATAGCGCACATGAACAGAATGATCAAAATGGATCACAACATTTCGGTGAGAGCTAGATGATGGACTGGGCATGCACAACGAGGAAAAGAAACTGAAACGTGAAGGATGGATGATCCAAAACGCCCTGCCGCTCTTCAAAACATGAGGGAAGATGAAAACATGAATGCATGAGGGGATGGGCATACATTTTTGGGTGTTTCCTTTTGACACATGGATTTTCCCCAAAGGATCAAGGTTAAACAATCCCCCTCCCTGCTCCTTAGGAAATCATGACCCCATCTCATTATTTGTTGCATCGACATAGATGGTTGTGGGTTTTTAATTAAATTGCATATTTATATGATGTCCAAAATTATATAGTGTGCTTGAATTAGCACCATTAACTGTAGGCATCAACCTTGATCACCTATACACAAAACATCAATCAATAGTAGGGCCTTTTCCTTGAGCTCCTTGCCATGATTCCATACAATATTTGCATCATATATATTTAATGCAAATGGGGTCAAAACCGGGGTGTTACATTCCTCTCCCCCTTCAACAACACTGTCCTCAGTGCTTTACAAAATTGAACAAAAATGCTACACTAGTACCACCCTCAATGCTCTATAGAATTGAACAAAAATGGATGTTCCAATCGCATGGCATCCTCCAACTCCCATGTAGCCTCTTTAGGATCGTAGTGCTCCCATTGCACCTTTACCTGCCTTATGGCTTGGTTTCGGAGCATTTTGACCTTCCTGTCGAGGATGCGCATTGGCTCGATTTGGAATTCTCCCTCGGGTTCCACCTGAATCACATCTTGATTTATCACATGGTTAAGATCATGTACATATCTCTTAAGCAAAGAAACATGAAAAACATTATGAGCCCTAGTGCTAGCAGGAAATGCAAGTCTATATGCAACTAGCCCTATTCTTTCAAGCACATCAAATGGCCCATAGTATCTAGGTGGCATCTTGACACAACTTCCAAGCTTCAAGGAACTCTTCTTTGCCATCACTCTGAGGTAAACATGAACCCCAACATTGAACTCCCTGTTCACCCTATTCTTATCTGCATATATTTTCTGTCTGCCCTGGGCTGCTTTCAGATTCTTCCTGATCTTTAAAACCTCATGCTCTGTCTCCTTGAGAAATTATGGACCAAGCACAACCCTATTCACTGGATTATCCCAAGTAACTGGTGTCCTACACCTCCTTCCATACAATGCTTCATATGGACTCATCCCCAAGGATTCTTGTTGTCTGTTGTTATAAGAAAACTCTACAAAGTGTAAATAATCTTCCCACTTGGTTGGTTTGTCCATCACATACATGCAAAGCATGTCTTCAAGCACCTGGTTAACTCTCTCTGTCTACCCATCAGTCTAAGGATGGTAGGCAGTGATGAAATTAAAAATTTTCCCCAATTTTGCAAACAATCCCTTCCAAAAATTGGAAGTGAACTTGACATCTCTATCTGAGACTATTGCCTTAGGTAATCCATGCAATTTGAAAATCTCCTTCATAAACATATTTTCAATGTTATCAGTCTTATGCATAGACTTAACTGGTATAAAATGTCTGCCTTTGTAAACTTTTCCACCACAACCATGATGGAATCATGTTAACTCCAAGTCATTGGAAATCCTATAGTAAAATCCATGGAAATAACATCCCATTCCCATTCTCGAACTGGGAAAGGATGCAACAAACCTGTTGGGTGTTGATGCTCAACCTTCACTTGGTGACATTTCATGCACCTTGAAATATATTTAGCTATGTCCTTTTTCATTCCTGGCCAAAAGTACTCCTTTCTAGTTGTAGCAATTGTCGTTTGAAATCCTGGCTGACCATAATATGGAACTTGATGGACCTCATCCATAACAACCCTCCTCAAATATGCTACATTTGGAATATAATTTCTGTTCTTATAAGTAAGGAGTCCATTTTATTCTAATTTATATCCCTCATACTTCTTTTCAAGGATTTGTTGTTACAAATTGTCCTTCACCTATGCATACAATTCATCTTCAACATCATGATTAACAATCTACTATCTCAAATATGACTGGAAAATACTAAGAGATGCCACATGCATTTCTTGCACCTTCTTGTTGAGTGCATCAACTACCTTATTCTCTTTCCTTTTATATGTTTGATTTCAAAATCAAACTCACATAAAAACTACATCCATCTAGCTTTCATACCATTTAACGTAGGTTGATCAAACAAATACTTCCGACCACAATGGTCTGTCCTTAGCTCAAATCTTCTTCCCATCAAGTAATGCCTCCACATCTTGAGAGCATGTACTATGGATGCAAGTTCCAGATCATGAGTGGCATAGTTCTTCTCATGCTCCTTCAAATTTCTTAACTCATAACATATTACGTGGTTGTCTTGTATAAGAACTCCTCCAAGTCCTTGACCGCATGCATCAGTACACACTATAAAATATTTCTCTGGGTCTACAACTTTCAATACTGGTGCACTTGTGAGAATATTCTTCAACCGCTGTAAGCTTTCTTCACACCTCAATGTCCATTCAAACTTTATGCCCTTCCTTTGCAAATAAGTGATGGCATGTGCAACCTTGGAGAATCCTTCAATGAATCTCCTGTAGTATCCTGCAAGTCCCATAAAAAATCTCACATCTGTCACATTTCTTGGAGTAGGCCAATTCATAATGGCTTCAATATTGTTAGGGTCCACAGATATACCCTCTTTTAAGATAATGTGACCCAAACACTTAATTCTATCTTTATAGAAGTCACACTTGCTCAACTTTGCATATAGATTATGCTCCCTGAGAAATTGTAATTTCAATATTAGATGCTCTTCATGCTCTTTCTCATTCTTAGAATAAATAAGAATGTCATCAACAAAAATAAGAACAAACTTGTGCAAATACTTTCTGAAGACACTATTCGTAAGGAACTGTTGGCTTCTATCACCTTCCCATCTCGACCCGTGGTTCAACATCACCACAATACCAACAATAAACCATAAGACATCGGCCTGAAAGAGTAACTCTGTCGGAAACACCTGCGAGGTAGGTGCAATCTCACCTGAGATATCTAATGGGTAACTGCCAGAACCATGTTTCCACAGTTAGCGGGAGATTATAGTCCCTTGGCGTGCGACCGAGGTGCTTGCCGAGGGAAGCTTGGATGGCTGGATGATTCCTGCATAACTAAACACAACTGTATGTCAGCACACATGACAAGACCTAGTCTTCAACGTTAATAACTGGTGCAACTTGTGCGATGCAGCTGATCCTTTAAACTAACAGGCCACTTGCGACTTATATTTCAACTTAAGGAATTAGCTACATCTTTCTTGCACATTCCATCGTTTCTTTAACAATATCTCATTCACTTGTTAACAATATGGTACCAGGAATTCAACAAGAGCTCATCATCATACAGTAAGAAAATAACAACCATTCACATCAACACCCACAACATCAATCAACCATTTAAACACAATGAATAACGTGGAAACCCATATGGAAAAAACCACCAAGGTGGTCTTCATCTGGCATGAGAAATGGGTATAGCACCTTGCAGTCTGCGACTTGTAGAATGATCTTATGATATGTCTTTATGACTTAGACTTCTTGCTCTCATGCTCTCTGGTTTATTCTTCTATCTACTCCTACTGATCCACACACAGCATGGATTGACTCATATATCTACCTTATGTGTACTCAGCTGTAGATTCCTTCTACTCCTAGCGGTCTACGCACACAGCTGCAAGATCTGTGGCTCAACAACCTTCTACTGCTATTAGACTCTTCTTTGAGTCTTCTCTTCTTATACTCTAACTCAAAATATAGCAAAAATGGCATCCTTGGCTCTAAACAACCAACGACCGACTAATAATCAACAACTAATGACAAGTTGAAAACCCTTATACAGAACAGGTTCTTCTTATTTATATCTTCTATCAGGCCACACAGGGTTGCCTACATAATGATTATCAGTTACAAGTTGTGATCAGCCATTAGAATAGGCTGTCATGGACTGACACAAGGCACTATTGGTCTGACTTACAAATATTCTCCCATACGTGCATGGCCATAAGCTTATGCCGTCTTTAATGGCCACGATCTTCACATGTCATTTTCCAGCCATTATCACCTGTACACCTATATGCTTTCCTTTCCTCCATTGCACACATCTTTTTTCTTCCTACGTTGGTCCCTTTGCTTCCTTTGCGACCTTCCTTCCTTCCTGTCGCGGGCACAACGTACCTTTGCTTGCGCATGAACTTCTTTCTTGCACTCCTTTCCTAACCCAATTGGCACATAAATGTAGATGGTGCATTTGTGAGACCAAATGGTACCACTACAAACTCATAATGTCCATACCTTGTTCTGAAGGCTATCTTATGAATTTATTCATCCTTGATTCTCACCTGATGGTAACCAGACCTCATGTCAATCTTAGAAAATACCTTTGCTTCTCTCATTTGATCAAAGAGGTCATCAATTCTAGGAAAAGGATATTTTTTTTCACAGTGGTTTTGTTCAGTTCTCTATAATCAATACAAAATATGATTGTACCATATTTCTTCTTCACATTCAAAAATGGTGCTCCCCAAGGAGACACACTCACCCTGATATACTTCTTATTCAACAACGTTTGCAATTGCATATTCAACTCTAGCATTTCTGCTGTACTCAATCTGTAGGGTGTCTTGGACACTGTTCCTACTCTTGGCACAAGTTCAATTGTGAACTCAATGTCTCTCTTTGGAGGAAGCCCTGGAATCTCATCAGGAAAAACATCCCTAAATTCTTTCAATACATGATAGTCCTCTAACCTAATAGTTTCATTCTCTGCTACTTCCAGAACATGAGCTGCATACACTTTGCAACCCTTCATACAACACTTCTTTAGCTGTATTGCTGAAATATGCCTTACATAAATCACCTTTGGAATGCCTCTTACAACTATTGGGTTCCCTTCTTCATCCATGAATTCAAAAGTCTTATTATAACAGTCGAGCTTTAACCTATGAGATTCTAACCAATCCATTCCAATGAGAACATCATAGGAACCAAGTGGTAGAACATTCAAATCCACACAAGTGACCAATCCATTCATCACCAATGGGAATTTATCTACTACTTCACTAACCTTTCTCTTAGTTCCAATGGCTAGCTGAACTAACCATGATTTGCTATGCTTTACTTTCTTAAAAGCACAAATGTCCACTACTCTAGGAGCAATGTAACTGTGAGTAGAACCAGGGTCAATCAAAATAGAAATAGAATGCTCAACAATATTTTCTACAACTTTAACCACAGTTGAATGGTGATATTCCTGGTGGTCCTTTGGTGCTGCATATATTATAGGGACGGTCTTTGCTACTTGACCCACTTTTTCTACCTCTTGGATGTTGTAATATGGCTCTACATTCTCATTCTCAAATGGACAATTCCTACGTATGTGGGGTCCTCCACATTTCCAACATTGGGGTGGTGCTCTGTTCTATTGTGGATCTCTTGGCTCTTCTCCGACCACTCTAGCTGGCTGCTTCTCAACTTGGGATGGTTGCTTTTGCTGATTCCTGAAGTTAGAAGGTTTGAAACCTTTTTTCCTTTGGTAAGACTTCTCATTCTTCTTGTCCTTCCATGTCTTATGATAATTAGGTTTTCCTTTTCTTTGCTCATAGAAATACTTAGCTTTCCTTATCACTTCTTCCAAAGTTCTAGGTCCATAAAACTCAATTTTGTCTTTGTAATATTGAGGCAATCCACTCAAGAAACACTGGTTTTTCACCTTCTCATATTTAAAGTACCTGACATACCTCAATAGTTCTATTAGCTCTCCAGGACACTCTTCTAGGATGTAACTCGAAGATGCCTGGTAACTTAATTATATCTTAATGATTCACTCAAATGGATCAAGTCAGATGACTAAATCAAACCTCACTCACTCAAGACATGCATAAACACAACCAGATTGACAAGGCTTTTAACTATCACTGTTCAGAGAGTTGTAAATAAATGAATGTACAAAGAACACTTAATTTACTAGCAGAAGCACACACACAAAGTATATATGAATGGCCAGATAAACCAAGTAAAGTACTTGCAAATTCTAGTTTATGGATGTGTTGACAAGTTGACAGTTATAAAACATCAGAAAAATAGAATTAACATGAATTTGACATTCAGGTGCAAGTATAGAATAGACAAGAAGATGAAGATCTGAACAAGTATTGGCAGAATAAGTTTGTATTACCGATCATGAAATGAGAAGTTTGAGAGTACAAGTATGGAAAAGTATCCAAATTCAAATTTCTATACAATGATTCTTCAATGAGCTTAAATAATGTTTACAAATCAGTTTCAATATCCTCAAAAGATGGATCTGATAACCTCTTTTCCTATCTCAAATCTGAATTTGTGAGGTGGCTGGAAAATGCAGAAATTTATGGAAATATGATGCTCAGAGATTGACCTATATCTCTCAAATAAAAATAGATTTTGGAAAACTGAGAAAGGTTATTATTCTTTGGTTTTTTATGAGAAAAATTCTCTCTCATTTATTCGAGATTCGTTTTAATTGTCTCGACATTGGTATTTAAAAAACATGTGTCAAATATGGCAATTCCAAGATATAAAATTTAGGCTTAGAGATGGATTTAGTTCTCCCAATATGTAACACTTGTAGGAAAAATGAGAGTGTTTATTTTTCTTTGGTTTGTTATGAGAAAAAACCTCTCTCAGTTATTTGAGATTCGTATTAATTTTCTTGACATCTGTATTTCAAAAACATGTGTCAAATAGGGGAATCTTGAGATCTGCAATTTAGGTCTCCGAGATGGATTTGATTCTCCCAATATGTGACACTTGTAGGAAATATGAGATAGGTTATTGTTCTTTGACATGTCTGGCACAAAATAATATTACCGTTTCTCAAAATGATCCTTCATTCACCCGCGATCATCATTTGAAAATGATGACTCAGCATAGTAAAAATGCCACATTCCTGAAAATGCTGCCTCATATTGTGAGGAACGTTTGAATGAATTTTCAATCTCTAAATGCAGATTGGAAAGTAACATTGGAAATATGAGGATGTCTAGTTTTCAATTGACTATTTGAGTGCGTAAAACAACGTCTTCGTGGCTGAGAAAATTTAGTTGTCCCAAGGCAATTTATCGTTTGAAAAACCTACGATTTCAGTGGCTAAGATAGCCCCAAATTTTACATTTAAGCTGCTGAAAGCTAGGCTTTAGGTGGCTAATAAACGGTTGAAATGTCCTCCTAAGCCATCGAAACCTGATTTTTGAACTTTTTAAAGAAAAAACAAAATTCAATGTTTTTCAAACTTTATTACATACCTAACGCTCTAAAAAATGAACCAAAATAAATTTAGAAATTTATTTTTCAATGACTTCCTATCACCTAAAATAAACAAACTTGACTAATTTATTTGAGGATATAACAAGTTCCAAGAACTTATTTTCATACTCTGCCATGGTCTACTATCCCAATCTCAGCTCATGGAACTCTTTGATCTTATCATCATAGTACCTGTTAGAGAGGTACTTCTGCTTGAAATACTTCTGGAACTATTTCCACACAATATTCCTTTCATTAATCTTGTTCACTTGCCTGAAGTGATCCCACCATATGGATGCTCTTCCAATCAAATTGAAGATGGCTACTCTAGAATTCATATTTCCTAAATAGCCTTGGACTTGGAAATACTTCCTCATCCCAGGAAGCCAAGCTTCAACTTCTTGACCATTATTTATCTCACCATTGAAGGTAGGAGGCCTTGCCTTATTACATTCATCACGTGAACGGTTCTGGTAGTGCCTCTTTCTCTTATTATCATGAGAAGAAGAACTTGAACCATCCGTGGATCCTTCAGATTCAGATGACCCACTAGGAGATCTCTTTCTTCTTCCAGCAGTGCTCTTAATTCCTTTTGGTCTCACTGTCCGATCCTCAGAGTTCATCAGCCTCTTAATGTCTATTAAAATTTGCAGCACTACATTCAGCTGATTCCGCTCCTCCAGAGCCTTAACCAATCTTTCATTATCTACCCTATGATTTTGCATCTCCACCCTTAGGCTACTCATGGTGGCGGTGAAATAGGAGTAGCTTGAAACCTCCTCCCATTAGACTCTGTCTCAGCATTTCCAATTCGAACCTTTTCCCCCATAGCATCTTCCTCGTATTCATTGGGGTTATGTGCATCATCGCACATGTCGGTTCTCATGGCTCAACAAGACCAACTTTACTGAATGGAACTATCTGGAATGCTGCCCTTTGAGGGTGACTATAATTCTACAAAATGTGTTAATAAACAAAATTGTTAGATAATTTCAAAATCAAAACCACTTACCCACTACCCATGGTAGTTTTATTTGTTATGCAGCTAACAATATTTTGAAACCATTTACCAACAACTCTGTTAACTATTCAACTTGGCCCATTTAGTCCCTAGTGTTGCAACCTGCAGCTCCGATACCACACTGTCACGTCTCCTCCTGTCCACCAAAGAGGGAACCCGATCATTGCCGCTATCTAACCGATGCAGGAGAATCCAGGTCAAAGTTCAATCTATTCAACTTTGTGTAAATTCTCTTACTTCCCAATAGTAGATAAATTGATTCATTCAGTGCTCAATCTGATGATCTACAAAGAAAACTATCAAAGGAGATCGAACAACGGAGAAAACTACAATGAAAATTGTCAGTCACAATACGTTCCGCATCTGGGAACATATCAACGGTTGAGAAACAATCTGCAAGAATCAGTGTGGAAAGCTTGAGTCTGCAGAATTGGGGAAATATGGAAATTTTGGTCTCGCATCTCACATCCCACATTCAGCATCCTGCATACCGCATCTTGCATTTCACATCCCACATGCGGAATAGACCATTGCGGAAATAATTAGTTGCAGAAATAAATATTGTGAAGCTGCATCTCGCATGTAGAAAGGAGAGTTGCGTAAGGAAAATAGGTGGGGAACATAATTCACAGAAGGACATTTCTGCATCCCGCATCCCGCAAGTTGTGGAAAGAAGAGTTCTAGAAGTAAATTCAACCTATTAATAGAAGTCTTGGATAGATTTGATCATTCAGGCCATCACCCATCCAGCCATCTAAGCACCATAATGTAACTTAAAAATTTCTTGAAAGAAACATACATAGATACATACGATTGCAATTATACAACGGAAGCAGTTCATCAATTCAACACGTAGGCATGTTCATCATATGTAATTTAACAAATACAATTACAGAGATTAACACATATATACTTATCTTTGAAAGAAGTTTGTTCTACAACTAGCTAGGTTGCTACCACGTTCCACCCAACCATAGGCCAGTGCGCTCATCAATCTCTCAGTAGCACTGCCACCCTCGACATGGGCATGATTCCCACAAAGAATAAGGAACACTAGCAGGCTCACACATAGCCAAGAATGCAACCAAACTTAGCCAACCCAACACAATTGGTTTTATTAGGCTGCAAACAAACAAGTCAATATATTGCTGGGTTTATCAGACTGCAATCAGTTAATCCAACATTCTCATTAAGGACCAACCAAGCCAACTAACAGATGGGTTTCTCAGGCTGCAAAGGAGCTTGAAATCTTGAACTGCTAAGCTAGTGAGCTCAACCACTGAGCTATGGACACCTGCACTAGATTGGGCTTGGATCCTCAAACATCTACACACCCAACAGAAGGAAGCATCCCCTTCTCTTCTACACAGTCCCTCAGGCTATGCCTTCCATTCCAGTGCTGTTCAGGGTGTGGAAAGAAGAAAACCAGCCCCTCTAGATCTATTTGTGAGGTTCCTTCCTACACTAGGTTTATCAAGATAGTTCAGACCCAATCCCACTCCAAACCAGTTAAGAACAAATAAAAACATGCACACATAGAAAACCACAGTGTCAACCCAACAAACCAGGCTTCCACTCACTCTGTGATAGAGGAGACCATTGCACAACAACACTGAGGATACCGCAGACAAATAACTCAGAACAAAACACAATTCTGTAAGCAGGACGAACACACATCGCGCATGCATAGAATGGAATAGAGAATGATCAGAATGGACCACAACATTTCGGTGAGAGACAGATGATGGACTAGGCATGCAAAACGAGGAAAATAAAATGAAACGTGAAGGATGGATGATCCAAAACGCCTCGCTGCTCTCCAAAATGTGAGGGAAGATGAAAACATGAATGCATGAGGGAATGGGCATATGTTTTTGGGTGTTTCCTTTTGTCACATGGATTTTTCCCAAAGGCTCAAGGTTAAACATCCCCCCTCCTTGTCCCTTAGGAAATCATGCCCCCATCTCATTATTTGTTGCATCGACATAGCTGGTTGTGGGTTTTTAATTAAATCGCATATTTATATGATGTCCAAAATTATATACTGTGCTTGACTTCGCACCATAAACTGTAGGCATCAACCTTGATCACCTATACAAAAAACATCAATCAAAGGCAGGGCCTTGGCCTTGAGCTCCTTGCCATGATTCCATACAATATTTACATCATATATATTTAATGCAAACAGGGTCAAACCGGGGTGTTACAATGGAAATTTGTTGGCTCGACTTACTCAAAATATCGCTCTTATTGAAATTGTCCAATGTTGTGTTACGTTGTTACTTGTAGAAATGGGATTTCCTTGAACTAGTCGAGAGCTACAAAATCTTGACATTTTTATATGCATTAAAAAAACAATATCTTAACATTATCAGTAAATGAAAAATAAGATAAAATATAAATAATTTTAAACAAGTAAAGATAAAAATATTTTAGTGAATTAACATTGAAAAATGATTCATTATTTAGAAAGGGATAGTTCGATCCTTCCATTTGATACATTCAAACTATAATACTACCATTGAGGAAGTGCTTAGAAGGAAATACAATTTATTCTCTGAGAAGACATAGAATAGGTTTGGAAATGCTTATAATGATACTTTGAAGGATAAGACGAAACCTAAAATTATGTATATTGAATAAGAAAAGAATAAAATGAAATATATTTTTATTTTTTTAGAGACCATATAATGAATGAAAAAGAAAGGATTGACCAATCCGTTTTTTTTTTTTTGTATCTACCTCTAAATTGGATCCATCATTTTCGTAGATATAACGAAAGTTACAAAAGTATAGAATGAAAAATAAAAAATATCAATAAAGATGTGGTGTTTACAAACACTCGTTTTCTATCCTCATGTTAAATCTATGATATGGAGGTGTTGTATAACTCTTATACGTTAAATATATGAAGAAGAAGCAAACAGGCCGTCCTTTCGAAAATATATCATGTTTATGAGAGAATACAATAATGGAGGAGCACCATCTTGAGAGAGTACAATAAGAGTATGTCTATGGCTTGATAGACCATACACGTATTGAGAAAGGAAGTTTGAAGTTTCATCTGATCCTTTCATTGAAGACACCTAATCATCAGATACATGTTTTTGTAGGAGACATCTAATGCTTTTGTAGGAGACATCTAATGCTTCAAGTATAGATAGAGGCTTTGACACCATCATAAATGATGTGTGTTTCTATGCATCTCTGTTTCCTTTCCACAAGAGAACAATACAATAGGGAGGTGTTTTTTAACCATTATATGCTAACTCTTTGAAAAGGAAGGATCAAAGAACCCTCCAAAAACATACCATGTTTCTAAGAGAATACAATATTGGAAGATGGTTCAATACGTGCAATATTAGTATGGTTGGGAGACCTTATATTGAATGAGAAAATAAGAGTTGTTCGATCCTTTAACGTGATCAATATCTTATATAGATCCATGATATTAGTATATTTGAACAACGTTTCCATGGTATGGTTGGTGATACCATATACTGAATAAAATAGTAAAAAAAATCAAATGATCCTTCCACTGACTCCACTTTTTTGGATCCATCATTTCGGAAATATGTCTGAATTTCCAAAGTATTAAATTAGTGCTACACACTATCATTAAAGATATGTTGTCAAAACAAATATCCATTTTCCTTATCTCTATGATCATGAAAGGATTGAAAAAAACATCAAATACATATAATGCTTCGTAGGTAATACTGTGAATGTTTGAGAAAAGTCAGAGAAGCTTGAACTTTAAAAATTTTATCAATCAATTTCAACACATATGTATTTCATAAATAAGCCACATATGAATATATCATCCACATATGAATCTCATAAATACATCATCCACTTAAATATAACACCCACATATAAATATCATAAATATATTAACAACATAACTCAGCTCCATAAATCAACCATATAAATCAATCAACCATGAGAGACAAGATATACCCTGGAAAAACCTCCAAACATGGAGGATGAAAAACCCAACAATTATTTGAGTATGATAGATATATTTGTAGAGAATGGTTTACAACACATAAGAATATTTCTCTATAAGAGATATCACCTTAGCAGTAGAGAAGAGAGATCCAATACAACATAATAATTAACTTGTCAAGTGCTCAACACTTTAATAACAAGTTAAAACATATAGCATGAAAAAGGAGGTGAATGGAGGTCTCCAGAATAGTCCTGGGATCATTACATAACACATATATAGAGAGGATATTAACTAAATCCTTCCCTGGAAACATTAGTTCCCTCCCAAGCACTGGTGTTTGTTAGAGTTTTTACTTTAATTCACTTAGGTTACATATTTAAACTAAAAGATCGACATGCACAACAAAACACAAGAACACAAATATTTTCATTGGGGAAACCATAAAGGAGAAAACCCCACAACTTCTTCAGAATAGTTCAGTCACTTAGTACAATGTTAAACCAAGATAGAATACCCAAAGATAGGATATCTTCAACAACTTCTTCTTCTCCTTCACTGGTGCACTTGTATTTCTCTCTCTTGAGCGCACTTGATTGAGTGATATGTGTCCAAATGAGGGAGGGAGTGTCCCTATTTATAATTTACAAGTGACTGACCAAAAACCCTAACTAGGTTGACTTCCCTCTTGGGAGACTTAAAATACATTTTACATTGTTTCTTCTGGGGACTATTGCCTTGACTTACAATGGAGGTTTTAGTTTGATATTCTATCATGGCCAAATACAATAATAATATCCATGGACAGAGGAAAAACATCTCCGATGTAGGTACAATAAAATACAATAATAATATATAATATAATATCTTCCAAAGTTACATTTTCAACAACACTCCCTCTTAACTAGGAAGGTATTCTCCCAACCCATCAGCACAACTGGACACGGTTTCTAGAAATCATCATCATAATTGGATCATCATCACTAGATCATCATCTCCATTGTCAGATCATCATCATTGCTGGATCATCATCATTGCTAGATCATCATCATCATTGGATCATCCTCGCTGGATGTTGCATCAATTCTCATGTTGTCGACCATTGACTAATGACATCTTTCGAATCTATCTGTCCTTAGAATTTCTACATAGATATATGATTTCATGTTGGATGTAGGCCTAGATCCCTTCTAGGACCTCATCAGCATATCCGTACAGTGCCAACCCTTTTTCATGTTGGATGTACCTTGTACAACACTAGTCCTTTATCATATAGGGTGTACCTTGCAGCTCTAGTCATATTTCATATTGGATTCCTTCATAGGGTCAATCTTGTTTCATACTTAATGTAGATATCTGCAGTGCCAGTCCTTTTTCATACTGGATTCCTTCGCAGGGTCAGTCTTGTTTCATAATGAATGCAGATCTTTGTAGTGCCAGTCCTTTTTCATACTGGATGCCTTCGCAGGGTCAGTCTTGATTCATACTGAATGGAGATCTCTATAGTGTTATTCCTATTTCATATTGAATGTAGGCCTAGAACCATCTAGGACTTCATAGATTTAGTCCTATTTCATACTAGATGAGTCTCTTTGTAGCATTAGTCCTATTTCATATTGAATGTAGCTATAGAGCCATCTAGGACTTCACAGAGCTAATCTTGTTTCATACTGGATGTGTCTCTCTGCAAGGCTAGTTCTGTTTCATACTGAATGCAGGCCTATCACCATATAGGACTTCAACACTCCTTCCCATGATGGTCATCGATCTACACAACTCCAATATTGTCCTTGAATTACTCAAACTTCACTCTGGCCAGAGGCTTGTTCAAAACATCGATTGTCTGCTTGTCCGCTGCCACATATTGGATCTTCATTACTCCTCTTTGCATCATATCCCATAAATATTTATACTTCACCTCAATGTGGTTTGACTTGTCATGGAACATCGGGTTCTCATATAAATTCACACAACTTTGGTTGTCAAAGAAGATACAAGTAAACTATAACTCTTGATCAAACAAATATGACAATAGATTCTTAAGCTATAATACCTCACAACTATCCTAACAAGCTGCAATATACTCTGCTTTGGCTGTACTCATTGCCAGACTCGACTGCTTCCTTTTAAACCAAGAGATAACCCCAGATCCCAAACTGAAGCAGAATCTTGAAGTTCTCATTCTGTTTGTGTCACTGCTTTCCCAATTTGAATCAGCATAACCATGTAGGTTAATCTTCTGATCAGTCGCATATTTGAGCCTATACTCAATTGTACCATTTAGCTACTTCAATAGGTTCTTTGTAACAACCAGGTGAGCATGTCCCACATCTGTTAGAAACTGGATTAATGTGTTCACAACAAATCATATGCCCAAACTCTTGTTTTTCAAGTACATCAACAAACCAATCATCTGCCTATACATTGTGGCATCAACTGTCTTTGAAGATTCATCAATTAATATATTTAAGTTTTATTCCATGGGTGTGGTGATAGACTTGCATTCCATCATTCTGAACCTCTTCAGAATCTATATTGCACACTTTCCTTGTCCAAGAAATATCCCATCTGAATTTAACCACACTTCCAGTCCTAATAATGAGTGCATCATCCCCAGGTCCTTCATCTCAAACTCTATGGAAATAATTATGTAATACCCTAGTTTTGACCCCATTTGCATTTAAATAAAATGATGTAAATAATCATGGTGTGGAGCTAGGAAAAATACCCACCATTGATTTTGTGTTTATGTTTTGACAATTAAGATGTGGCCGATGGTATTTTTTTTATGCTAGTTGAACATTAAAAAGATGGACATTATGTTAATTTGCAATTTTAATTAAAAACCCACAGTCATCTATGTCGACACAACTAAATGATATGGGGGCATGATTTTTCCTAAGGATGAGGGAGTGGGGGATTGGAAGAGTGGGCAGAAATTCGAATTGGGAAGAGCATTGATTCTGGAAAAAAAATATTTTTGAATTTCTTGGGCAAGAAAACACCAAAAACAACCACATTTCCCTCATGTGGCGACGTTTCACCTTCCCTCATGATTTGGATCAAGCAAAACGTTTTTGGAAAACCCAATTGGGCATTCACGCAAGATCCAGCAAGCAAAAATGATTCGGAGTCTGAACCTTTCAGAAATTTTCCCTTGTCTCGCGATCTGAATCCTTCACGTTTTTGGTTTTTTTTGTTATGAATTTTCCCATGTTCAGTAATTTTGTTCTCTCTCATGTTTTCCCCTATCTATTAGTTTTTTTCTCGAACACAATTTTCCTTGAATCCGATTTTGTATCTTGTGTTGAAAGACCAGCAATGTTTTCATTTTGGTATTTCTACAGCAGTCAGTCTAGCACCGAAAATGTTTAGAAATTTGTAAATTTCTATGTGTGTATGTAATCCCTGGCATCTGCTACATCTGATAAATCCCAGGACTGAGATCCCTATGTGTGCATCCACATTTGGCATTTGAATTGATTGTAGGAATGTAAATAAAGTCTCTACTTGCTTGATAAACCTAGTGTGTGAAAGAACCTCACAGACCAATCTAGAAGGTTGGTTTTCTTCTTTGCATGCCCTGAATAGCACTTGAAGGGAAGGCATGGCCTGAGGGATTGTGTAGTAGAGAAGAGAATGTTTCCTTATGTTGGGTGTGTAATTGTTTATAAATCAAGCTAGATTTGGTGTGGGTGTTCATAGCTCTGGGGTTGAGATCACTAGTTTAGCAGTCTGTCTTTCCACCTCCTTGGAAGCCTGATAAACCCAACTGGAAGGATGGCTTAGCTAGTAGCTTGATAAAACCATCTGTTGGCTTGATTGTGTCTCATGTGAATTTGGCTAAGTGTAAACCACTGCCTATGTAAGTCTGATAAATCTAACTGTGTTGGCTCGACTGAATTTTATTTTATCCTTGGCTATGGGGAAAGTCTGGTATTGTTCCTTATTCCTTGGGGAAAATCATGCCCAGCTCAGGGGTGACAGTGTTGCTGAGAGATTAAAGAGCACACTGTTCTATGGTTGGGTGGAACATTGCAATGACATAGCTGGTTGTGGGACGAGATTCTTTAAAATATAAGTATTTTGGTGTATTTAAGTTCTGCAACTGTATTTGCTTATGAATTATTATGACATTATCATGAACATGTTGAATGCATGAATGTGTTGAATGAATGATTTTGATTCCACTGTATATATCATGTACATTTTATTATGCATATGTGTATTTATATGCTTTAAATTCAAATGCATTTTTTTAATATATATGTATTATGTTCATGGGGCTTAGATTGCCCGGGTTGATAGATGTTAGTCGTGTCCTCTCCAACAAGTAAGGGTTGGGGACGTGACAGATTCTCTTTATATCTACAATGAGCTCATCCTCTCCTATCAGGAACAATTCATCTACATACAATAGGACTATCACTGGTATTCCACCCTCAACCTTGAAGTAAAGGTTGGAAATCCGCTTTACTCTTGGTAAATCCTAGTCTCATTAGAAATCTATCTATACTACCATACCACTTCCCAGATGCCTCTTCAAACTATACAAGTCAATTAGAGGAAATTTCAACTCAAAATGGGCCTCCTAAAATGAACTAATAAAATAATAGTTAAAATAATAAAATAATATTTATTAATTTTGGAGGAAGAAAAGAAAAAAACTACTTTTTTGTTTGTATTTTTGACATATCTCCCTGTGTTTTTACTCAAATTTTGATTGGGAGATCTTGTTGGATGCGGAATTAAATTCTGCATCCAACGAGTACCAACTCGGCATACTTTTGACGGACCCCGCTACCCTAAAAACAAGAAATACCTGAAAAAATGGAATGATGATGTCATCATTCCATTTTTTTCAGGTATTTCTTGTTTTTTGGGTAGCGGGGTCCGTTAAAAGTATGTCGAGTGGGTACTCGTTGGATGCGAAATTTAATTCCTCATCCAACAAGCTCTCTCGATCGAAATTTGAGTAAAAAAACAAGGAGATATGTCAAAAATACAAACAAAAAAAGTAGTTTTTTTTATGATACCTAACCCCAAATTTATATTAAAAAATTGTTTAAGACCTATATGGTATTTCAAATTTAAAGCGATTTCATTGGCTAACACATGATGCCATGGAATTTGAATAAAACTTAAAAGGCCCATTTTGAGTTGAAATTTCCTCTAATGCCTTATTTAATTTTCACACATGAGTCTAGATCTCATGTGTCTCGAATCCTAGTGGCTTCTCCACAGACACTTCCTCTTCAACTACACCATTCAGGAAAGTTATCTTGATGTCCATCTGGTGTATCCTCCATTTCATTACAATAGATAAGGCTATTACTTGTCTGATATAAGTGTATCTCTCTACTAGTGCAAATGTTCCCTCATAATCGACGCCTTCTTTCTGTGAGAATCCACATGCTACAAAACATGCCTTGTATTTTTCAATGCTACCATCTGCAGCATGCTTTATCTTGTAGATGCATTTGCAAGATACTAAGCACTTCCCTTATGGTCTCAGAACTATCTCCCAGACATCATTTTTCATAATCAACTGATACTCTTCTATCATGGCTTCCTTCCACTCCTTATTTTTATCAACTTCCTCATAGTTGGAATGTTCATTATTAAATACATCGCATAATAAGGCTACGTAGCTAGAGTATGGTCTTAGTCTTTTACTTTTTCTAAGTGTCCCATCTAGACTGCCGTATCTCTTTGCATCTTGAATAACTTCACATGCCCATCCTGGTATTGTTTTGTAGGAATTCTTCTCATGAGGTGTATCTATAGGTTTACGAGGTTCTGTCAAGTCATGATCTTCATGGTTTTCTTGAGTCATTTCTTCCATAACTTCATATTTGGCTCTAGTAACCTCGAGTTCTTCTGCATCTTCAATGTGGAATTTTTTTTATTTTTTGTAATCTGAGAATTCATCAAATGTAATGTCTCGAATGGTCTCAATCTCTTGAATCCTGGGAAGTATATTCAGTATTATTTTGACTCGTCAATGTGTCCCACAAATATGCCCTTATTTCCTGAAGGGTATAGCTTTGTCCTCTTTTACTTGGGGAAGTATGTGCATAGTGCAACCAAATATTCAGAGATGGTTGGATTCTAATTTCTTTCCTGAAAAAAAATTCTTTTGGAGTCTTCTTATTTAAAACACGGTGATGTGTTCTGTTTTGTACATATATGATTGTTCTTACTGCTTCTTCCCATAGGTGTAAAGGAAGGTCTTGGTCATGAAGAATCTCCTTTGTTGCTTCCATTATCATTTCGTTCTTCTTTTCTGCAGTCCCATTTTCATGAGGATTGTAGGTAGTGCTAATTTCCCTCTTAATCCCAGATTCTATGCATAGGTCTTTGAATTCATCCGATGTGAATTTACCATTATTATCTAATCGTAAGGTCTTGATTTTCTTTTCAGTGTGATTTTCTACCAAATCTTTGAATTATTTGAACTTCCTGGAAACTTCATATTTTCTTTCCAAGATATAAATCCAAGATTTACGAGAATAATAATCTATGAAAGAAACATAGTATGCATACCTACTTAAGGAATTAAATGACATGGGGTCGCATACATATGAGTGGATTATTTCCAATATTTCTTTCACCTTTCTTTCACTGCTTGAAAATGGTTTCTTTACATTCTTCCCTTGTGCACATCCTTTGCAAGTGCCTTCATTTTTTTCTTTTAATTTGGGAAGGCATGATACTTCTTTGCTTGCAATTGGTAGAGCCCTATAGTCATTAGAGAA
>LPNX010456826.1:0-20786 GCA_001517045.1 Pseudotsuga menziesii | reverse complement strand
AAATACGAACAAAAAAAGTAGTTTTTTTTAATGACAAATATGCCAATTCAACCATTATGGTTGACTTATTTTATTGAAATCCTATTGGTTCTTGAATTCCAATTCACAAAAACTTATTTTGGCACGTTTTCTTATAAGGCCCATTTTAGACCCCAAATTTCCTCTAATGGTACATGTGCAAGTATTTGATTCCATATTTCACTTGGTTCTATATAGTCATGAACCAAGGCTTGTTTTGGTCATCCTTTCAACTTGTACATACCTACCTCTTGCTCTCCAATTGTTGTTGCATCATCTATTGTTCTGCTTCTTGGACACATGAGTACTTGGACATCAATGAATGCAACACATAATCCCTTAGCATCTAAAACTGAGATGGAGAGGAGGTTTTTCTTGAAATATGGTACGTAGAGAACATCTTTCATCTTCATTGAATTTCTAGAGTCCAAGTTGTAAAAAATTCTCCACTCTCTTTTATGGGATATTGATAATCATATCCAATTTTTTCCTTGTGAGGTGACTCATATTCTGATAAGTTGATGAATGATTATTTTTATCCTGTCATATGCTTGGAAGCTCCACTTTCCACCAGCCAATCATTTCTTCCATGGGTAATGGTACCTATAAGAGCTGATATCAGAACATATTCTTCATCACTTTAAGAATATTCTCTTGTTCTCTTGCTTGTGGGTTCATCATATTTTGTAGCATGTGCACGATGCCTCTTCATTTTGTTTTCCTTGGAGGATCCTTTATTTTTGGGAAAATTGCTTGAGAAATGGCCTTTCTCATCACATGTGTAGCATTTGATATTTGTGTAGTCCCTTCCTGGTCTATGATTCTTTTGGAATTTATTGGTTCTTCTATAAGAATGATCCTCCCTCTTTCCTTCATTATTATTTTCTTGAGCCATTAGAGCTTGATCATCACTTGATCCCATATTCTCTTCTCTTGATACTAATCGAGAGTATTCTTGAGTGCATTCCTCCCACAATCTGCTAAAATTTATTAATTTCTTTCTAGCACATATCCCTTGAGTGAATGAGTCCCATGGCCTTGGAAGTCCATTCAAGTTAGTCATCAAAATATCTCCTTCTTCAACATTTTCTTCAATGGCCTCTAGTTTCTCCCTGATATGGAAAACCCTTGTGAAGTAAGACTGAATGGTTTCTGAATGTTGTATCTTCACATTCTTGAGTTGATTCCTCAAAGTCATTTTCTGGTTGATGTTCTTTCCTTCAAATAGTTTTGTCAAATTATTGAACATATTCTTAAGAGTCTTTAATGATGATATTTGAAGGATGAGTTTATCATTGATGTAATATGCAATAATTATTTTAGCTCTTATCATGTTCTTCTTGTGGTTTTCCTTTTCCTCTTCTCCCTTTGGTTACGGAACCTCCTCATTGACATATTTTTCCAAGTCATTCTCCTCTAGGATAAGAGATATTCTATACTTCCATGCTCATAAATTATTTTCTCCTTCAAGGTTATCCTCAACCTTGGTCTCACTCATCATCTTGATATGAGAACCTCAAATAAAAATAACAAGGAAATAGATCTTACCAATTTGAGATGCCCAAGTTGTTTTTGAATTTGGATGACATAGGGTTCCATAGAGAAACCCTAATTTTACAAGATTAGAATCTTGAAATTATTCCTGGATAGAAAGATGCACCTCCTTGAGGTGACTTGTCAAGTGAGGTCCTTTTCCCAATTCTATGGAGGGAAACTCAAAAAAACTTGATTCCCTAGTTTCCTCCGTCAGTAGTGACTAGGTAAAATTTGAAACTTCTCCAAACTGGAATATTTATCCACCAAAATATGTTCCTCCTTGAGGTGAGTTATCCTAGCCCGTTTTTCTATAAATTTCATGGAGATAGTTGCTAGAAACCTGAAGCCCCAGTTTCCCCAGCAGCATAGTTACTTCTTTGAGAGTGGCTCTGATACCATGTTAGAGTTCTTACTTTGATTCACTTAGGTTACATCTTTAAACTGAAATATAGACAAGCACAATAATACACAAGATCAAAAATATTTTCCTCGTGGAAACCATAAATAAGAAAATGTTATCAAGAATATTGCACCTTCTGCGGATAGAAGTTGTTCCTTTGGTCTTAATGGTTCAGATCCATAACAAATGAGTGAATGACAAAGGATGAAGAACTTCCTTGAATGCTATAGATATATAGAATACTACTTTGATTATGAACCTGTGTACCTGCAAACATATCAAACATAAAAGTGCATCAAAGCTACCAGAAAATCATCTACTTATCCATGCTAGTGACTAAGGAATCTAGCAACATATACATGTGAAATCAAAACAACAGTAATGTGGGATGGAAATCAGCTTTGCATTAAGAATGTATGGAGAAGCTTATAACCATTACCTTAGTGTCGACAAGCCCCTCCACGAGACAAACACTTCATCCCCATAAGCTCCAACTTTTCTCTCTATGCTCTCCAATGATTTGGATTAGGTAGTCAATCCAACATCATAACAATACCTCTATAGTTCACCCCCTCAACTATGGATATGATCTTGTATTTATTAGGCTCAATGGATAGGAATAGTTGAGAGAATTGTAGGTGAGGTGGCTCCAAGATCCTACCATGGGGGATCTCGAGTTCAAACTAACCCATAATGATAGGGATAAGGGAGGACACGAGGCTCAAGTTCTAGAAGCCTCGAGAAACTTCTCTTTTTCCCATTTTACCCAAGGTACCGCTTTTGTTCCCTTATGACAGAGCGGTTTAGATGAGAACCCCTTTTAGACCAAAGACCATAGGTGGTGGCACTGCTTCTCTATAATAGGATACAGGCGGTGTTGAGCAAGGTACCACTCATCAGCCATAGGGTAAGCGCGGTGCTAGGTTTTTTCAAGTAGAATTGACAAAAAGAGCAAGTTTCCACTCTAAGTGTTGGGATTAAGGGAAAACATGGAATTTAAGGGTCTCATCACATGATGGTGACAGGATTTAGGTATAACAAAATGCCCCTTAAAGCATGATACTTAGAGGGATACGATAAGTGAGAGCTTTGAGAGAACAAGTTGTCAGTTCGAGGTGAAAATGTTAGCTTGGTCAGAGAATGTCGTCAAGTAGGCATCTATAGTACATCAATACTTTTGACTCATAGACAAATGTAACCAACTCATAGCTCCAGACCAATACAAGGTAGATCCATGATAGGAATAAATAAGCATGGCTACTAGAATAAATCATATATCCATGTGATAGAGGACTCAAACTTGGACATAGCTACTAGACACACAACATAGATCTATGTTATACAGATGCAAATTTGAGCATAGCCACAACCATACAAATGTGGCCCTCCATGCTAGATATACAAAACTCCATCGCAACCTAGGAAATCAATGAGTGCTAAAAAAATACCCAGGGTCTTCATCTCGTCTTCCACAAAGTACGATTCTATCCATGTGATTACAATGATGTGAATTCAAACATGGTAGAAAGCACTTGATTACCGACCAATGATGTGAACCATTAACAAGTGCGTGGGAGATCACCAATGATGTGAACCATTAACAAGTGCGTGGGAGATCACCATTGATGTCAATGATTCCCAAGGTACCCTAGTACAATATACTGAGCATGAATATATGTCTTGATGTCGAACACCCAGTCGATTCTATCGATCAAAGGTCAATGATGTGAACGTATGTCAAGAGAGAGAGAATCTATCATTGAGGCATACAGATCTCAAAGTACTAAGTTTTGTTTCTAAGACTATTTCCCGAATGATGAGCTGACATCGACGGGAATAGTCTCGTCGAAGGAGGGCCATGATGAGTCCCACATCAACGACATGAAACTTGAAACATAGTTCTGGAATGATGTGAATGTAGTAAATATAAGACTGACTCAAAAGTACTGATACATAGACTGTTTTGACTGCAGAGGTAAAATTTCTTCAACTTCCCTTTGAACATCGGGCGGCACGACAAAAGACTTGGCAGCATGACTATACCATACAAACACACAGTGTGATAGTGGACAATGCATTCTTTTGAAAGATTCAAAGGAATTAGATGACTCATGAAAGTGGATCATCATGGAAATCAGCTGAATACCCAATTGACTGAAATGATATGCAGACATGTGCCATGTTCAAAGGTAATGAAAAACTATTGCCATTTATTTGCAAAATGATTCCCTTCCCATTTTCCCCATCATGATTGTTGAGTGCCTCTTTTTGGTTTTACGAGATCAAAGAGGGTAACAAACACTCGTTATAGCTCATCCGAAGACAAGTCCAAACTCATATGTTTTACAAACCTGAGAGAGGAGGGGTTCGTTCTCAAAAGAGGGTCTCTCAATGTTTAATTTAACGAGTCCAATGAAATAAAACTCGATATCATTCATGTTTAGAGAGTCTGAACGACCACGGAAGAATACTCCAGAGGGTCCTTTTTCGTAAAATAGTTCACCTGAACCGAAAAAGTGATAACCTACCGTTAGATGAATGACTCTTCAAATGCTTTAACGAGCGTGAAGAAGACAAGATCAATCGACAATATTTTCATATTTAGGGAGTCCAAAAAGAGCTTAAAGGAGACTCCATTAGAATTTTCATGTTTGAATCCAGAGCACGAAAAAGTAATAAACTAAGCTCAAACCACTTTTCATGTTTTAACCAAAGCACAAAAAATGAAAAGTAAGCTCAACACCATCTTACTGTTTTTAAAAAGATCGAAGATTAGTTGGAAAAATGCTTGTAGATTGGTTTCATTTTTACACAAGCTCGAAACTAATGGGTAAACTATGCTTGAAAAATCCCATTAACATGATATATAGAGGTTGGAATATTCCCCCCAGCATGATTTCTAGCGAAGCTTACCCCTAGCATGGTTGCTAGGGGATCGACATGCCCCCCAAGATTCGTTTCGTTTGATGATTCTTCTTCCATAACCAACCTAAAAACTTGGTTACTAATGTGAAAATGTTCACCATGGGGGTAGGAAGAACGAGAATCAGGCAGGCGAAAAGAAGGTTCAAGTTCTAACACTAAAGGGAAGACTCGACTGAAGGGAAGGGGATCTATTTCATTTTTACACAAGCTTGAAACAGAAGGTAACTATGCTTAAGGAAACCTACTTCATTTTTTAATGAGATTCAAATAGAAAATGAACTATGCTCAGGAATGGTTTCATTTTTATGCAAGCTTGAAACCAAAAGGTAAACTATGCTTGAGGAAATCCATTTCATTTTTTAATGAGCTTGACATAGAATGAGAACTTTGCTCAAAGGCATCTGTTTCATTTTTTAACGAGCTTGACGTAGAATGGGAACTTTGCTCAAAGGCATCTGTTTCATTTTTTAACGAGCTTGACATAGAATGGGAACTTTACTCAACACATGGTTTCATTTTTATACAAGCTTGAAACCAAAAGGTAAACTATGCTTAAGGAGTTGTTTTATTTTTTAACGAGCTTGAAACAAAAAGTAAACTATGCTCTCCACATGGTTTCATTTTTATGCAAGCTTGAAACCAATAGGTAAAGTATGCTTAAGGAGTGGTTTTATTTTTTAACGAGCTTGAAACCAAAAGTAAACTATGCTCTCAAACCTGCTCCTACCAAACATGATATCCAGCAGTTGGTAGGTTTCCCCCATTTCATAAAAGCTAGCGTCTTAGCTCCATTATGATGTCCATAGACTAGATTCATGCCCCCCATTTTACCTATTATGGGAAGAAGCTAACTAGAAGAAGGGAAAGGAACCACAAGAGCATGCAACACATTTAGGGCAGTTTGATTACTAGGATTAATGCGATGGTCAGTTTTAACAAAGGAAAGCTGATCAATGGTCACAATATTCCCATCATGGGGAAAATCCATAACTCTAAAGAGTGTGGACACAACATCCTTCATGGCATAAACATAATCAAGTCCAAGGAGCAGATTGAAATCTAAAGGACCTTGGACCACCATAACATCAATGCAGATAGTTTTCCCTCCTAATGTAATAGGTAAATAAGAAAGGGTCCCTAAAGGTGCAGTAGGTCTTTGATTAAAAGCCAGTATCTGATCGATGGATGGCACAAGCTGAGGTGAACCTAAAGCTTTCCAAGCAGTTGAAGATAGAATACTAACAGAAGCCCCTTCATCAACAATAGTGTGAAGTATCCGCCTAGCAGTAACATTCACAACTATATGGAAAGGAACACTCAAATGAAGATGAGAATCTATTAGGTTACTCCAGTCAAAGGAATTAACCTCACTAATCAGAGAGGGTTCTATCAAAACAGAAAAAATTTCCTCTTGTCGAGAACAATTAGAATGAAGCATAAAAAATTCAGCAGGTTTAAGTTCATTCTCTACTGGAAGAGAAGAACAAGACGATAATTTGGTCAAAACGACTACCTTAGTCTTAACACTCTCTGATGAAAGAGCGGGATCGGGTGGAAATGACATCGACTCAACCACTTCACTCTCTGAAGGAAGAGTGGGATCAATTATAGATGAAACTGAATTGATTACTTGGTCAACCAGTGGGGAATCAAGGGATAAATTACTATCACTTGTTGGAATGTTGATGATCACTAATATTTTCCAACCAACGTGAATCTTCATCCATGCTTGGACAAACAAAAGTACGATGCATAGCCTTGCATATCAAACAAGGATACATGACTTTACCCTTATGACCTTTTACCAATGGGTCACTGGTTGAGGTATTATCATCAACATGATGATCAGAGGTTGATGAGACAGACGGTTTTAACCTTTTAAACCACTCTTCTTGTACATGGGAGAGACCAGGACACTCCTTAAGAAGGTGGCCCCCCTTGCAAATCTTACAAGGGAACTTGGGTTTTTTGAGTGTTCTCTTGGAACATGCACCATCAAGAGGAGATGGTTGTTGCTTTTTCTCTTTCTTATCCTTCTTCTTCTTATCCACATGACTACTAACCATAAAGCTCTAGTCAAGCGACGAAGAAGAAAGGGATGAAGCCACAACCGATGAAGAAGGAGAGGGATTAGGTTGAGGTCGATCCTATCCCAGAGGAGAGGTGACATTTGAGACATTAGGTGTAACAAGAATTACCAGATTAAAAAGCTAGACCGGTAATCCTATAGTTAATCCAGGAATATTTAGAGTGGTAATAAAGGGAGGACCAATACCTTCACTTGGAGGGAAAACAAAAGGTACACCTTGGAAAGGGACCTCTTGAGTAGTAGTCCCAGATTGGGATGCCATCTCTAAACTCTCTAATAATCCCCTAACTACCATGCATAAGCAAGTACTACTCAAACTAAAAGCAACAAGCAAACATGTGAAAGGAGTGAATAAGAGTCAGAAACCTCATAGGACAGGCCAAAAGGATAACTCAGATGGTTTGAGGATTCCTAAAAGGGTCTCCCGATATATGCAAGGTACGTGGGAGTTCAAATTGGTAGTAGTGTTGTCTAATGCACAACCATTCACAAGGGGCCTTCCAATATACAATCGAGTACGTGAAGTACCTTTCTATATACCTCAAGGGTATGTGAAAGGTCGTTCGATATAACGATGGTACGTGGAAGAACCATGCGAGTCCCAAGATGTAGTGTGGACAAGTAATGATAGCTCCTATGTTTAACGACGCCCGTACACGTCTCTAACTTATCACTCAAATTTCTAAAAGTTTTAACCTAGTACTACCGTTAATTTTATATTGTGCGTTTAGGTGGAACCATGGAGTGAAAACTTGAATTAAAGAAGATGCACACTGATCTATATGATAATGCAAGTTTTCCTATTCAATGAAATTCTACCTAAGAGAGGGAGAGAGATTTACTTTTCTTCCCAAAAATGTACACCCAAATGCAAATGAAATTCTATCTCTTCAAATGAAAAGTGAAATATCAATGCACCCCAAACAATATTCAAAGCAAATAATAAAGAGATCTAGAGAACATCAAACATAAATAAACCAAAAATGTTTCCTATCTTTTCATGCTTGAAAAATATGCATAAAAACTTAATGAAAAGGTGATTTTACTAACGTTTCCAAACAAAACTAACTCTAATGCACGCAAAGCTGGAAAAATATATTTCTTATTAATGAAAGTAAGATCTAGCATTTCAAACAATTATGCGCAAAACAAGAAGAAAATCATTCAAAAAACTTGCGAATAAAGCAACAGAGAGAGAAAACTAAAACTTCTCTTTGGAACAGACAAGGAAATGAAGAACCAATCTTTCCTACCAAGCGCTAAAAAATCAACATGAAAAAGGAAACAAGAATCACCCAAGCAAATAAAGACTCAAAACAACATGGATCACTCATGCATTCCAAGTCTAAAAAAAACCAAAGCATATACATGAAAATGAAATGTATATTTCCAATTCCAATGAATAGTATCTACAGAAAAGAGCAAGAGGTTTCAAGCAAAGAAAATAATGCAAGAAACATAAACTCTCTTTGAATGCAGAAAGAATACAACAATCAAAGTGACTGCAGAATATACAATTCATGGCCCCTCCAGACCGTGAGGGAGCATTTTTTTTTCAAAAATTGACTTTATTTTCATCAAAAAGTAAGCCAAAAACACACAAAAATCAAAATACAAAGTCTAGAACAAGGCCTACTTGGCACCACGCTGGAGGGGTCTTGGACAGAGCGGTTCTAGATGAGCACCACTTTTGAATAACAAGAATCAGGTGGTGGCACCACTTATGGCTAATAGAGTTCAGGAGGTGGCACCGCTTCTTGCCTACAGCACATGCACAGTTCCCTAAATATATCCAAAACACAAGGAGAACAAGAATTCAAGTTAAGAATTGCTCAGATCAAGGAAAAAATTGATGAATTGACATTAAAAAAGAGCATATAAAGTTGAAATAGTTCAGGTCTGAACAGATCTAAAAGTTTCAAACCAAAATTCACTAAATCAGATGGAAAATCAAATTGAAGAGAGTTGGAGATGGAGCCTAGATTCAGACAAGAGTTCAAGGACTGAGGAAGATCAGATCAATTGAGATTTTCACTATTCCCCAGTAGAGTCTCTAGATTTGTTATTAGGAATATTGCACCTTCTATAGACAGAAGTTGTTCCTCTGGTTTGAATGGTTCAGATCCAGAACAAATGAGTGAATGACAAAGGATGAAGACCTTCCCTGAATGTTGTAGACATGGAATACTACTTCAATTATGAACTTGTGTACCTACAAACATATCAAACATACAAGTGCATCAAAGCTACCAGAAAACCATCTACTTATCCATGCTAGTGACTAAGGAATCTGGCAACATATACATGTGAAATCAAAACAACAGTAATGTGGGATGGAAATCAGCTTTGCATTAATAATGTAAGGAGAAGCTTACAACTGTTACGTTAGTGTCAACAAGCCCCTCCACAAGGCAAACACTTCATCCCCATAAGCTCCAAATTTTCTCTTTATACTCTCCAATGATTTGGATTAGGTAGTCAATCCAATAGCATAACAATACCTCTATAGTTCTCCCCCTCAACTATGGATATGAGCTTGTATTTATAAGTCTCAATGGATATGAATAGTTGAGAGAATTATGGGTGAGGTGGCTCCAAGATCCTACCATGGAGGATATCAATCTCAAACTAACCCATAATGATAGGGATAAAGGAGGACACGAGGCTCAAGTTCTAGAAGCCTCGAGAAACTTCTCTTTTACCCATTTTACCTGGGGTACTGCTTTTGTTCCCTTATGACAGAGTTGCTTAGATGAGAACTGCTTTTAGACCAAAGACCATAGGCAATGGCACTACTTCTCTATAATAGGATACATGAAGTGTTGAGCAAGGTACTGCTCATCAACCACAAGGTAAGCACGATGCTAGGTTTTTTCAAGTAGAATTGACAAACATAGCAAGTTTCCACTCTACGTGTTGGTATTAAGGGAAAACATGGAAGTTAAGGGTCTCATCACATGATGGTGACAAGATTTAGGTATAACACAAAACCCTACAACTTCTTCAGAATAGTTCTCTTAATTAGTAGAATGTCAAACCAAGAGAGAATACCTAAATATAATATCTCTTCAACAACTTCTTCTTCTCCTTCACTGGCGCACTTGTATTTCTCTCTCTTGAGTGAGATTTCTTGAGTGATATGTGTCCTAATGAGGGAGGGAACCTCCCTATTTATACTTTATAAGTGGCTGACGAAAAACCCTAATTGAGACGATGTCCTAACCTAATAGGGCCTACTTACCTCTTGGGAGACTCAAAATACATTTTACATTATTTCTTATGGGAACTATTGCCCCGAAATACAAAAAAGGTTTTACCTTGATATTCTAGCATGACTAAATACAATAATAACATCCCTGTATGGATGAAAAAAATATCCGACAGAGGTACAATAAAATACTATAATAATATATAATAGAATATCTCCTGAAGTTACATTTTCGACAACAGTTCCAAGTTGTCAGTTAGGATTCTCCACCATGCACTAGATATGCACCTTCATTACTCAATTAGCTTTAACTGAATGTTCACTGACTTGAACTGAATGTGAACTTGTTGAACTGAATGTGAACTCACTGAACTAATTGTGATCTAACTGAACTGAACTCAATATTCAACTGTATGCAAAACCATAAAGTTAGGATGTTAACTAAATGCCTTTGGTGATTCAGAATTAGTTCTATCCATTCATAATTTCTATTATTAACTTATGCATGGATATTCTTAATTTATTGATGCATGCTTTATTACAACTGAGGATTTACTGAATTTTTTACAATTCGAGTTCACTTGGAGGTAGATATAGGTAATTTGAATCCATTCTCTTTCTTTATACTTTATCTCATTATCATTAATTAATTACTGCATGGTCCATATGTGTATTTATTTATCCATCTTATCATATCATACTCAGAAGAATTATTCCTTACTAATGATCATATATATTATCTTGAGTCATATAGTCATATGCTAAAGTAATTCACTCTAGGGGTAGCTAATCCCTAAATGATACTTGTAGCATTTAGTGACCATGAATAGCAATATATCACATAGTATAAACACATGACTTTATTCAAAACAAGTCTGTCGTCTTGATACAACACACTAGTAGAAGTGATCCATTTTGCCACGGCAAAACGTGGCAATATCCACGGAAAAGCGTGGATATTGCCACGTCTAAGTGTTTTTTTTCCCGTGGAAACAATTTCGTCGCAATAGAGATGACCCCTAATTTGCGTTGCAAGAGTGACAATGTTCTATATTTCGTTAGATGTCTAAGACGTCATTGTATCCACGCCTAGCCGTCTCTGTATCCACAGCTGTGAAATTTTAAAAAAAATTGCCATCGCTGTATCCACGGCTGTGAAATTTAAAAAAAAATTGCCATCGCTATATCCACGGCTATAACTGTTTTAAAAAAAAATTACAAATGCCATAATACCAATTCCATTATCTTCTTATAAGTCGGGTTCCTTTTTATCAAGAAAAGAAGGAATGGTGTTTTTTTTAATCAAGCCCCAACTAACAAGTTTATATCCTAGGTTGACACCACTTTCATGTGTTAAGCCTTGCTGCATATTACAGTGCAAGTGCAAAAGATAGAGTTGTATTTGATTCACCTGCAATAACTCCTATATCAATATGGAGGGGCACCATGCACCATGCACCATGAACAGAGAACCTCCTGCTACATCCCCAACTGCCTCTGCTAGATATCAAATGCCACAACAGAGTGAGATAATGCCTAGGAAACAAACTAGCCAAGTCACAAGGGAGAGGAGAAAGAGTCACCACAGTTGGAAACACATCCCTCCTGCATGGGCATTAAATGACAAGCTTTCAACCCTCCAGTTGGCATGGCTGTCTGTACTTGGAACTCTGACAAAGTTTAGAGGAATTGTGAGCAAAGAAAACACAGGGAACCTGAACAAACTTTTTCTGAGCTCCTCGTTGCATGGTTTCCCATCACATGTTCATCCAGGGATTCATCTACTTTGGCTTCATGGCTGGAAAAAATGCTGCTAGGATATACTGCTCAATCAGCTGTAGGTAATTTGCCAACACGAGTCTCTAATTCAGTAAGAGATTCAGCTATTGCTTGTGGGTCTAGAGAGGGAATTCCTTTCATTTGATGTTCCTACTGCGAAAGCATACTTCAATTTTGTAGTTTAGTTGGCAAATGGTGAGTCCACAATAAAGCCTATTATCAAGAGGGCAATTGATATGGTGGTCAAGTTGTCTGCCGATGAAACCCATCTTGAGGGTTTGAAGTTTGTCTTGGGTTTTCTGGTTTCTGCACTGGGTTCGTAGATTCATGCAATTACTATGGAATAATTCATCCATGTACACAAGCTCTCATTCAGGAAAGAAGACAACATATGGTGAAGGTATTGAATCAAGCAGATCCATATTTCTAGCTAGAAATCAGTCCCATATTTGGAAATATTTTTCAGCACTTCTAAGCATGGTTTGAGTTAATTTTGGTTCCTATATCTGTAAGTTTTCAACATGAATCAATTATATTAGGTGAAAAGTCCATTCCAAGCATTTCTAGGAACATTCTAGACCTTAATCAACCTCAAAATGTGTGTTATGGATATAATCTAGGAAATGGCCAGATTGAGCCTGATAAGGAGTCCCTGTAGCATAAGGATATGCTGCTGTATACAGATTGGCAAAAGGGTTGGCAGGAACTTGCGGACCCATCATCTGTTGTTGTGCCATGAAAGCTTGTTGCTGCTGAGCCATAGAAGCCATCTATACAGCTGATGGTGGAGCAATCTTTTGAGAAGCATAAAAAGGGTCATGTCCTGGTTGCATCATTGGAGAAGCCTCAAATGGATTTGGTGCCACTTGACCTGTATGGTAGCTAGATACCTGCCTTGTCATTGCATATTCATATAAGCTATCTAATGTAAGCTTATCAAGGCCGCCAGCCTGCAACCAATAAAAATCCAAAATGAATTGATAACCCATACAATCAAATGCAGAATACAACCAAATACTATATATCAGGTTGATCTATATAGAAAGATGGTATTACCAGTTTACTTTCTGCTTGCACACTAGAATTAGAGCTTGAAGTGGTGACAAGACCTAGTTCCCAACCAGTGGCTCCATTTGGAATATCTAGAGCATTGTTTGAGGTTCCATTGGAAGAATTATCTGCAATTTAATACAGAATGAAAAATAGCAAGGGCCAGGGCATTCTTTTCTTCGAGTGAGGAAGGATCAGGACTAATGTCATCAAATCCCTGCCATCAGACAAGCATTCAAAAAGGTCATTTCACAGTTGGTTAAGCACTTCTTAGAGCTTCCAATTATTTCACAAACCACAATATTCACATTTGACAGAAACCACAAGAATCAACATCTTGCCAAGTCAAATCCTACAGTCAATGTTGTATTCCTGTATCATGTATACAATTTTCCAATATAATGAGAGCAATAATACGAATCTTTACCAAAAGATCAGTTGTCACAGTTGGCACAGATTGTACAGGTGCAGGACTTTCCTTGACTGGTTCGGGAGGAGGAGGAGGTGGTGGCAGTACATCATCCTGGGGCTCTGATTTTTTCTTGTACTCCAGAGCTAAAACCTTTGGAACAAACTCAGTTTTCTGTTCAAGAAACAACAAATATTAATTAATATTATTTTAGAACAGAAATAATTATTAGAAAGTTAAATGGAACTTTGGAAATAACAAACAAAATGGAATTTGGGTGTCCTCAAAAAACTATATACTCTCTTAGGATAGATGTTCATACCAACTCTCTACGGACTGATGATGATCTTGGGGCATCTTTAACATACTCTTCCATTGCAGAAATGAATGATGCTGGTGGCTGTTCATCCAGTAATTTGATTCACAAGAACAAAATGTAAGTATAACACAGAACCATGCACATCTGTAATGTCCAACAACACGCCATTACACTAAAAAGTTGCACTCAATATGAAATTATCTGTACCTGTTCAAGAGTAGGAAATTTAAATCCACGTCCAAGGTCAAGACCTTTGCAAACTTCGTAGAACTCTGATAATTTTTATGCCTACCATGCCAGGGGAACAAATAATTGCAATAAAGTTATTTTATTCATCACAAGTGACACGAAATGATATTCATTCCACATTTCAGAAATGATGCTAGAAAATTTGTTTCTTTAAATTTAACATGCTGGAAAAGAATAGGAATGGTAGGTGTATACAGCAAGAGAGGATGTTAACAATGATAAACACTTCAAATATGTTAAGAGGGAATGCCACTGAAGCAAATGCTTTAAAAAAATAGTAATGTAGGATCACACTCATCCTAGTGATAAAAATAGTAGAGGTATATGGCACTGTTTTTACATGGTTTGAAACTGAAGACATCAATTAGAACACTTTTGGAAAAGGAAATTTCCAACTATACATGTTTACCCTGCAAACCAGGGTCAAAGTTAAAGATTCAATTTGTCTCAAATGATGGCAGCTATTCTGATCTAGAAAGTAATACAATTTGGAAGTTCAAAACATATATGGAAATCCTATGTGTGTTGGAAAATTTATGCCACTAGAATGACAAAACAAAGGATCAGCCATCCTACAACATTGGATGTTTTTATTAAGGTAGTGAGAGAAATTCTATCCTTGAAATTGTTGCATTTTTATACAAGAAATTTGACAGTGTAAGTCAAAACTAAATGATTCAGTTGCACTATGTTGAATTTTTGGAAAATTTTCATGGAAGATACATAGTGAATATCTTCAAAGGAGAGGAAAGCATTCATAGAGGATGAACCACCAAAACACTCTGGACTTAATGGACAAGCGAGCTTTCCAAATGCCTGGAAATCTTTTTAGATGAACTTCAGATTTTGCACACATTTACATTTGGCACAGATAAAAAAGGATATAGATACAAGTTTACCATCAAGTAAAAAATAAAAATGCATAAAGTATCCACGTAGTATCAAAAAGCATTCTTGGCTACATGAACACTTTCCATTCATCTCTTCCTTACATAAAAGAAATGAATATATATCCTTAATTCGAATTCCTTTCATCGGCCTATTCGGACCTTTCCAAACTTGCTTAGAAACCTTGTTTGGACAATCCCGGAGAAGTCCATCTTCAAAGGCCTTCAATACATACAGAGGAACATGAAATTCTCCCAACCAGTATTTGTTTCCACTTCCTTCAGTCTCTTCAATTTTTCTACCATGTTTGACAGCATAGATCGGAATGTCTTTCTGGTTTCCAAAGTCCAACAAATACTTAGCCTCACCACCTTCATGTATTTTCCCACAAACGGTGGCATTCCTGAAAGAAATGCCCTCTTTGTCCACAGCCTTACCATCATGACAATCTTCTGGATATACAAGATCCTTCCATTTAATATAAGCATCAAGATACCTAACCTACAAACGTGTCCAGCATGTAAAAAAATAAACTAATTTCAGATCTTAAATGGTTTAAGCAGTTTGCATGTACATTTCATATTTATTGAAAGCAACTAAATAACACCAAAAAACAGACAGACCTGAACTACAAGCTATGACACACTCCTAGCCCTTTCAACAGCTGCCCGCCAAGTATACTGCCTACTTCTTCTAGGGAAATCACAGCCTTCTACATAAAGAATTCCAGATATTTTCCTTGTTCCACCTGGATTGACACAAATTGTGGCAACATTAGACTCTTAGTGAGATAAGATAATATTATTAATGCCAAATAGAATGTATTAGTCAATGTACAGAGAAGCACACACCTTGGCGTCCAGCTCGCTTTGCTATTGCATATGGTAATTGAAGTACTTGGGTGGAGAGCCTTCCACCTTTACACCAATAAAAATTCCTAAAAACTCTGGCATCAATTGGAGCAGTCATTTCTATGAGGGTATTGTTTTTCTGAAGTCGCTTTCCGTTACCTCCCCGTTTTGCAGTTGTGACAGCAACACTTGTGCCTGTATGAGCAGCAGAAACTTGAGGGGACCAATCATCTACATGTTTAGTCCAACCTGCTGCTAGCGCAATGAGCTGAATGTTTTTCTCAAGCTGCAAAAAAAAAGTCAAAAACCTAGGATGTTCATACTCTTTCTTTACATTGACAATTACAGGGCAATCTAACAACATAGTTCCCACATTCAAACAAAATGCTTAGAAATAAAACATAATATGCAAAAATATTGACAAAAGAGAAGCATATTTTTCCCCAGACAAATAGACTGCAACAAATTTTCCTTTTTGAAGATATCAGCCCAAAAATTGATTGTCTTTAGGGCAGAAGAAAGCATCAATTTATGCACTACAAGTGAAAATTCTTATCTATTTTACATATGGTAGATGGACTTGGCCCTAGGGATTAGCTCAACCAGTCATCACCAAAGTCGCTAGGCATTTGGCTAGTTTTGTGCCAGCAGGTGTCCACTTCAAATCCCTATGGGTGAGGCATACTAGTGACTAGTCTACACCAAAAGGTTTACTAGGGATGCCATCCATGAATGTTGGGAAAAAAATTAGTGCATGGAGTCATCCTAGGAATAAAAATTTGCTTCAAATATATTATGGGCTGGAAAAGTCAAGCATGTGTGTTTCCTCTTCTTTTATAAAGATTTGGTTTGAAACTTGTTTGCTCATCCTTCAATGGTTTTGCTGTCACTTCTTATCTACTAAGATCAGAGGGAGATTTCACGGCCTCTATAGAGGTTCAGAGCGGTCTTTATTGACCTTCTTCAAATATTATCAGCAGTGTATGGCCTTATACATTAGGTAGGCATGTTCTCTCAACACATGCTTCTTTGAATTTACTAAATCTTCCAGCAAAAACACCTGTAATCCACAATAATATGTCAATAACATCATCTATACAACTTATAAGATCTAGCATACTTCATTTGCTACAGAATCCCCTTGCTAATTGAGGATGAATTGGCTCTTAGGGGTGATAATTGGGGTAATTTCTAGAATAGAAATGGTTTTAATTCAGTTCCTGATGAACATAATACTGAAGATGAGAATGCATGCGGTATAGAGGATATCTAGCCTGAGAATTTATTTTCTTCATTTCCTAAGAAATCCCGGAACACAAAATGTAAGAAAGATATGGTTGATACCCCTGTGGTTAACCCATCGAGTTACACAAAGTATGGCAAAGAAATTAGTAGCGATTCAACAGAGTTGTGCTCTTCAAAAGAATGTAAACCCAGGTCAGCCAAATATCCTTGATTTAGATCATGAGAATAAAGAAGAGGGAGCAGCATCAAATGTTTTTAGTATCTCCAGTAAGCTGAAAAGAAAGTTTCCTGAATATATATGAAGTCCAGTTCTTCAAGAGCCAAAGCTACTGAATATATAGGTCGTATTGAATTGGAAAACAGTGTAGGAAAGAAGAAATAACTGCACATCTTAGATGTCCTTAACCTTAAAAATAGGAAAGAAGAAATAACCGCACATGCATTCTACTGTTAAAGAAACCATCTCTATGAACAATACAGAAACTGCAGTTGCATTTTCATTACGGATTGCACTGAAGAAATTATTAGTTTTGTGCTCAGTGCATGGGATTTCCATGCATAAACACCAATGCCAAATACAAGGCGCAATATTTTTTTTAAAAAGAAAAAACACTTTTACATTGATTTTCCATGCATGCAACCAGGAAAAGCAAAAATAACAAGAAAGCAATGGCATTCATAAGACTAGCATGAAACCAGAGACTGCTAATTTATGTTCACAACAATAACTATTATGTACAATATGACATATAATGTCACTAAGCCATGGCATAATTCTGAAGATGTCACAAACAAGTTAAGATTTAAATCCATTCCACTTTGAAAGGTATTAGACTTTTAACTCCGAACCATTTCCTGAAGCCATGGCCTCATTGATGCCCTTGAATCAAAATTAGCAGAGTTTAACTCATAAAAAATCATGAAGACATGACCTCATTAATGACCTTGAATCTAAATGGAGCAGAGTCTCATGACATCCAATCAAGAAGCAATTGATGTGAAAGGGAAAGCAAAGGCCAAACTGACCAAAATATCATAATTAGCCAAATTGACCAAAACATCATAAAAATATTACGGAGTCGAGCAATGCTATACATCCAGATTCCAACTGCAGGGTAGAGCACTATCAGTTAGCTATACATCCAGATATCCATTTGCTACAGAATCCCCTGATGATGGGGGCAGTGTCCACTCGAAATATTGAGATATTTCTAAACTCAAATACATTTCATATCTAGATATCTCAACACAATTATGGCTAACTTGAAAATCTACATAGTCAAATCTTATTACTTTGTCACTAAACTTGATGAACGTTCAGTGTTTCCTTCTCCTAGTCTACTATACTCTAAATGTATTTGATCATTCAACGCAAATTTAAAGACAAGCATCAGCAAAAATTATGCTTGAAACACATGGCAGAAACTAGACAATGAAGATAGGAGCAATTAAGCTCCAAAATGTCATATGCACATCCTTGAATGCCCCATATACCATTATTTGCAAGTCTCAGACCCAATATTTCAAAGTACGGAAAGCAACATTGAAAAACATGCATAGAAAGTAAATTTTTTGTCACAGTAATAGCAGGTCAAATAATCCAAAATATCAAAAGTTGCACATCCTTGAATGCCCCATATATCATTATTTGCAAGTCTCAGGCCCAGTATTTCAGAGTACAGAAAGCAACATTAAAAAATATGCATAGAAAGTAAATCTAATGTCACAGCAATAGCAGGTCAAATAATCCAAAATCTCAAAAGTCACGGGTCAGATATAATCTAAGTTCTTAACAAAAGTGCTTAACCAATCCCTACGAAAGGCAATCTATCAGCCTTTATAAACAAACTTCAATAGTAAACATTATGAATTTCCTGATTGTGAAACAAACTTCAATATTAAACAAACTTCAATAGTAAACAAACTTCAGCATTATGAAGGCTGCATGCAAAACCATGTTTGTGAAATAGAAACATCTAAAATAGAAGTTGGCTATCTACCCATCCAACCATATGAGTGGCTAACTAAATGTTTTATCTTTGTCCCATTTTTTAATGTTCTTAGATATAAACTACTACCTAGTTTATGCTGCCATTGCCACATCAAAAAGCTAACTGACAGCCTTACCTTCATTATGATGATTTTACAATTTAGTTTTACCTAAATATTCATGTCTCTGTCATTTTCTTTCTTGGACTAGTTTCCCAGTTGTTTATGGCTTGATTCCCATATAGAAGCCATATCTGTCTTTTGAAAGCAAGTTGAATCCTTCTTGCCTTCTAGAACACCCCAGTACTATAGTATTGAGTTTCTTATGTCATCATAAAAAGGACCTGAGAACTCTAATATCTCTATGACCTTTATGGCATCCCTTTTGTTGTAATACCTGTACATGGTAGTTGGATTTGATGCAGAATCAGACCTACAACAACATGTCCAGAGAAAAGATTGAATTATAAGTGAATTTGGAAAATTTATCCAAAGGAGCAAAGCAAGATTTTCCTGCAAACATACAACCGAGGGTTAAATGCAAAAAATAGCTTCAACAAACCTAGGGTAGATATCCTAAGTAGGCTATAGGAAGAATTGCACCAAAAATACTTTTGAAATTAGCCAATACCATTAAGCCTAAAATATTCAGTTAACATCGTTTTACTCTAAAGTTCAAACACTTCACTAATAAATTTGACTTACACCAATAGGTAGCCACAAGTACCAAAGAAGACACGCCCATATGGGTCAATACCAAAGATCTCAGCTCCACTCAATGATTTTGATGCTCTTGATCCCTGGGCATCAACTTTCTCCACAACACACTCTGGACAATACCATGCTCCTTCTGGTAAATGAGCTTTGGAAAGACCAACACATCGAAAATGATATGCAGATGGGCAACCATCACAACAAATAAAATTCCCATCCATTCCACATAGGCAGCATTCATCACTGTTTAAATCCTCTCCATCATTCACCTCAGGAATTGTAAACTCGGTCTGTCCATTCTTAGAGTAACTATGCTTGTTCTGTGAGACTGAATTGTCTGAATGAAAATTTGTGTTTTCAAGTGTCACTTGGCTTGAATTGGACCTCCTCTGCCCATCTGCTTTGGTACAAGAAACCCTGTTTCTTTTTGAATAGCAGGGATTTATTTCAATCAATCCAGTTGCACCAGAAGAAAAGTTAATTTTCACATCTACATCTGTATCTTGTTCAAAGTTTACCCGCATGTTGATTTCTGTTCGAATTTCCTCAGCCTCCTGTTGGCCCGATTTTCTGAATCCAGGCCAATAAGGAGGTTTTGTCCACACAATCAGCTTAAAGCAGCGTCCGGTATGTTTGGTTTAGCAAAACCTCGCAGGTTGTGGTCCTGCTACCAGCTAGTTTGTCTCTTAAAGAGAACTTAAAACCAGCAAAATCTAACCTACTCTAATGTTTACTTTACCTATATATCTAAATATCCTAAGGTTGCTTTCTTAAGGAAAGACTTCGATTTTTGGGAAGTTTTCTAAATATGAAAACTTAAGTAAAATATGTAAAATGATTTAACAATTGCTAATTAAACTTAAAAATAAAATTAAAACTAAATTATTCTACCTATCCTATTAAACCCTATCTCAGCTGAGAGCAAATTGAAGATTATATTAATTATTAATCAATAATGATGAACAGATTGACTGAAATATAATCTAAACAAACCATTCAAATCATAACTTAAAGTCAATCTGCTAAATGATAACAGAATTGAAATTTAACCTGCAAACACACGATCAATTTCAACTGTGTAAAATTAATTAATAATCAATTTTCAAGATAGTTATTT